>JAVSBS010017087.1:0-118106 GCA_033124195.1 Coracias cyanogaster
ACATTTAAGACCTGTCTTAGACATGTTCTGGTGTGATCTACTCTAGGATCCTGCTCTAGCAGGGGGGTTGGACTAGGTGATCTTCAGAGGTCCCTTCCAACCCCTACCACTCTGTGATTGCTTTAAGTACTGCTAATGCAAACTGATACTCTGAAATTTAAAATCATCCTGGTTTGGGGATTCCTGGCACTCAGTTCATGGACCTTAACTTAATGTTTAAAAGGAAGATTTCCGTAAGAGCAATGCACAAAATGCGAAGTACCTTGTTAGTTTTGGTGACCTGTGTGATGAAAAGGAATATGTAGAAGTCTGACTTCTGTAGCTTTTAAGTGGAAATTACACAAGTCCAACTCTGTTGTCCTTATTTTTGAGGCATGTTCCACAATGGTCCATGAAGATAGATGACCTGGATACTTAGCGTCAGTTGCAGCAGTAACAGAAGCCACTTTGAAAACCCTTGTGGAGGCAACTGCCCAGGCACTACCATGTAGAAAACACGTGTTACACCCATGTGCAGATAGATGTACTAATGTTGAATTGATGCTTACATCTTGCAAAATTATTAAAGGTGGACTTTCCTCATGTACTAATATTTTGGAGGCTCTCCCAGGTTCATAGACCTTGCCGAAGAAATGATCATAAAATCATAGAAATGTTAGTGCATTGAAATAGAAGACAGCATTTCTGAGGACAGAAATATTGGGAGTGACACAAAATCAGCGTTCTACTTAAAACAATCAGTTTGCTTTATTATTCAAATAGCTAAATGGTGATAAACTACACAGCTATAGTGTACCTTCAAAGCCTGTAAAAATTAATATATATATATATTTATTTAAGCTGTTTGGTGATGTTCAGGCTAGTTATGTATTTCTTACCTGGCTATGAAAAATGTCAATATGCAACATTAATTGAATCAATGAACCACAGAAGTGTAATACTTCTTATTTCCCCCCAAACTGGTAAGCAGACTTTCTTCTTTCTTCATTCCTAACCTATGTGATTAGAACAAAGTCATTTAAACACACATCAACATAACAGCTGTCCTAAAAATTTCTCTAGCAAGTGTCAGTAGAGCTGAGTAAAAATTCACAAATTTCTCACTAGAAAATGCTGCTTTAATCACAACTTGGAAAGTTTTCACAGGGATTTCCCTGCTTTTGCTAAAGCTGACCTTGCAAGTCCCTCAAAATCAGGTGTTTTGCTTGTGCACCAAGTTTAAGTCATGTTCTTTATCATGACAGCTGTATAAATGACTCCTTAAGTGCAGGGGAAGGGAAAACTGGGTCTGCATCATACTTCATGCTCACCTTACAGTGAAGACAAATTTCAGAGGCTGTAAATGATTGAATAACCTGAATGACTGATTCGAATATCGTGACTATTAAAAAAACCCCATCTAAGACTGTAGCTTTATTCACACATGCACAAAAGTTCTGCTGTAGCTCCAGCTGTGTACGTGGATTGAAATTCATCTGCCTTGTGCCATGTGAAGTAATTTGTTCTTCCTTCTCCTGCACTTTGCGTAGTCGTGCATGTAAGTTATTTTTGTTGTGGTGCTATCCAATTATTTCTCCTCATTGGTAGAAAAATTGGAAAATCCTGGGGGAAAAAATATTTGGCACTCCCACAACCTTGTTTTGTAAGCTGAAATGCACTTTCAAAAATGAGATCATGAGTTACCTCACTAATAATTGCCAATGATATTCATATTGGTGATATTTAACTGGAGGAAAACTTAAACAAAACCTTACGGAAAATTATTCCTTTTTCTCTCCTCCTAATTGGACAATTTTATGTGAACTAATATTTGTCGTCTTCCAAGACTTTCAAGGGAGCCAATTACATATTTTCCTCCATCAATATTGCAGCATTATAGGCTTTTTCTGAGACCTTTTGTAGCTTACTTGTAAATATTGATTGAGGGATTGCTCTTTTGGGAGACAACATTTATGGTCTAGCTTATAGTTATGACAGTTACTTCTGCTGATAGAGTCTGTCAGAAGAAACACTTTAAATAAAGCCTCAAGTAAATGTACTCCAAATAAGATTAGCGTCTGAGAAATTCATCTGGCAGAGTGACCATGATGTAGGACACATCTCTGTAATTATTATTCCCCTTTGACAAATTAGCTGTAGGACACTGTTTCTGTAAGAGATCAAATGTATTAAATACAGCATTTACTTAATCCATCTGTTGGTGATGCACAGCTTTTGAAAGGTCAGGCGGTACCCAGGTCTGGTGACAGCCATGGGTAGGTGATGTTTTTACAGGTGTGTCTTGGGATTACTAAATAAAACCCTGCTGTTGTGTGCAGGGCTTTTATTCTGCACCCTTCATCTTGATACCTGAGCACCTTTCCTCAGTACGGTGAGACACAACATGGTAAACGTGTTCTGTGTGCAGGTTTCTGTCCATCCAGCCTGCCTTCATTTCTTGCCCCCTCTTTCTCTCCTGGGAGTAGAGTTGCTTACTGGTTTGGTTCTATGTTTCAGTTGTGTACTATGTGCTGTGTAGGTCTGAGAAGGAAGGGTCATAAAAAGAAAGTGGTGAAGCTGGTGGTAGTTCTTAGATGTTCTATGAGTTTATAGACTAGCCCCATGGTCACTTTGCTTCTTGCCCTCTGAGCTTTACTCATGTGAGGGACAGTTGCATTTTTCTGATGTAGAGAATTCTTGATACTAATCCTCAGATTAGTGCTTTACCATTTATATTATTCTCAGTCTAAATCGCAAAGTCCTTTGAAGATACAGGCAAAGAAGATACTAAAGAATCTGAAGTTCTTTTTTCTAGTTCCATCAGAAATGGAAAATAAGACATTTTTCCACTCCTGAACAATGGAAAAAAAAAAGGTGAATAAATAATGTTTACTTTAAAAGGTGAGTAAATGAAAAAAAATGTGAATAATGTTAGTGTCACCGAAAGACTTGTTTTTAAACTAGTAAAATATTCTGGGACAGTTTCCCCCCCTTTTTTTTTTTGTTTCTTTTTTCCTTCTTTTTTCTTTTTAAGAGATTGCATAAATCCAAGTTGCAAAAAGAATATCTGTAACCTTTCCAAGATCAAAAAAGAGAATTAGTATCTTAAGCTTTTTAAAAATTAATTAAAATAGAAATGAAGAAGGATAATACTTCTGTTTCTCTAAAATAACTTCACTCATAAGCATCTGGATTATTTCTGTTGATTGATTTCAAATGTAGCTGTCTATATAAAGAAACAAGAAAGCTCAATAACATTATTTTTCCATCTGCTCTTTCCCAGCTAATTTTGTTAATGAGATCTGAGGTCATTGCTTCCTTCATTTATTTAAATCTTTAGGCTCTTTTTCTGTTTATTTGGTGCATTATTCAAGACACATTCATTTTCCTAAGTACTGGATTGTATAGAAATTCAACTAAAGGTGGAACTCCCTAGAGCATGGATCTAGGGTAGCAGAGAACTTTGCTGTTCCCCTTTGAATTTCAAATGGAACTTGTCAGAATTAAAGCAAATAACTGAAAGAATAGAAGAATGTGAAGTTAAGAAGGAAGTTAAGAAGAAACTTAACTTTCATTTAAGATTTTTTTTTATCAGTTGTTTTCCTTCTAAGAATAAACCCAAACAAACCTAACATTTCAGTCCTTCCCCTATATAGTATTATGCTTGGCAAAGAGTAAATGATAGGATAGCTTCTGTTTTAAAATCTGGTATGATTACAGATGCTTTCATTTGAGAATAAGAAAGGTAAATTAGCAACAAGACGAAAAAGTCTTTTGGAATTCCTTCCTTTTACTAACAAGAGCAAATAGCACCGTTTCAGAGGGAGACCAGCCTTGTAGGTAGGGAACCAATGCAACATGTCATCTGTCACCTTTTATGCCAGATTTGCCTCTGTCCAGCACAAGTGAAATATGAAATGACAAGGCAATAACAAGGTATTACAGTATATAATAATACAGTCTGGCTATGTTTTGTCAGAGGCAGACAGCAGTATAAAAAGTTTATGGTTTTGTTTTAAATTGTATTTTACTAGGATGTATTTGCCATGAAGAACCCAACATCCTTTACTTGGACTCGGTGGGGCTTTGCCAGCATGACCTGTTCTGGTGACCCAGGCCAGGTGCACTGTGAACAGCCAGAGAAGATATGAGAGGGAAAAAACAGTGTGGATTGAAGAAAGACTTACGAACTTAAATCAGGTAGACAACTCTTTTTTCTTTGCTGATACCATTCAAATATGAGGGAAGGCAGAGTATATTTGCTTTTGGAGTGGAAGAGCTCCTGCAGCACAAGGTATGACTGATAACGTTTAGCACATTCATCATGGACTTAAGGTCAGTGAAGTACTTATCTTGTGCTTTATGAATCAGTTCGAGAGAATATTCAAAGTGTATGAGTTTGCTGAACTGGTTATAAGTGCATTTTTAAATATTCAAGAATGCACATTTGACTGAAACTTGGGAACAGGAAAAGAATGGCTTTCTCCCCTTCCTCCTTTCCTCCTCCCTTTCTCCTCCTTTTTTTTTTTTTTTGAGAGAGATCCTGTTAAGTATGATTTCCAAAAACCTCAGTGTCACATAGCATTCAGAGAACAGGACAGAAAAGAAAATTGGTACCTACCGAGCTTTGCCTTGGTAACTTGCCTTATTAGCCAGTCTTTACACTTGATATTTCTGTACTTAAATGTAGCCATCTGTAAAACTGTCATAATTTCCTTTTCACGGGATAGTTGTGAAAGGCAGATTCATAAAAGTGCTTTTCCACCTTCTGATGACCTCTATATTCAAGCAAATAATCCTGTTTCTTGCCCATTTGTGAAAAACGTACTGGTTAGTTTCAATTCTTTGATAAAACATTTAAGTAAACAAACACTTCACATGCAGGTCCTTGCAGAAAGGTCGCTATCCATAGTGGATTTGTGGGAATACTTTGTAGTTTCTATGTTCAGGTAACACGGTCATGCTGTGATTCTTTCATCCAGTTTACAAATTACCTACAAAGAGCTGGTAAATCCTTGAGAGATGTTAGCCTTTCTGGCTAAGACTTCATTTCAGTGAATATGGATGTTAGTCTAGACACCTGTGCCTGGATGTTAATGCTGTGTTTTCCTTACAGTGAACGGAGACACACAGGCACTCTAAGGGCACAACATACCTGAGACATCTGCTAGAAAAAGACAAGTTGTTCCTTGTAGTGTCTGTTTGTTTCTGTGGACTACCAAAGAAGATGGGGTTCAGATGTGGGCATCTATATGGCACATGCCTAAGGTAAGGTGAGACCAGTCCTAGCCTGAGCGTGAGATAAGCCAACGTAACAACAGTCATGAGAAAACTTCTAATGTGATTTTTATTGCAAGTATTTACTTGCTCCAGTGTTCTTTGAAATCTGAGCGATGACTGGAAATACAAGTCCATCTTGTAGGCTTAGAAGTAGCGCTGTGGATATTGGAGAATGCGCATATTTCAGTGGCAAAGATACTCACACATTCACACATACATCTAAAATACCCGGTTTTGGTTTTGTGCAACTTTGTTTCTTATTCCCTGGAACATTAGCATACTTACTGCAATAGCACCTGAGGTCCCACGGTCAGGAAATAGAAGCCTTCTGTCCCTGTAACTTTGGAAGTGACAAAATACAGAGTCCCTGTCCCAACAATCATTGTTTCTTATTTATGGAGAAAATGTTGCAGTAGGTGAAAGCAGACAAGGGAAGAGGTGATTTGAGAGACAGGCGACAGTGAACAAGCATATACTTGGAATCATGTTGTTGGCTTGTGTGCAGTTTATTTATATTCTGTGTGCTTGGACTTCAGGGTTGTTTGGGAATTTTTTTTTTTGGTCTTTTATATTTAAATGAATGATTCCACTTCTCATTTCTGATCTTATATTTCGCCTTCTGAGAGATGAGATGCCTTCTTTCCTCCTGTTTAAAATTCATTTAAGTATAATAAATTTTGCTGTTCTTATTAAGTCCTTTGGGGGGCATTGGTGCCTTGAACATATCACTGTAATAGTAAAAATAGCAACTTCGCACCCCACCTCTCTTTAGAGAGTATTGTAATTTGTGGCACAGCAGATTGCACGGTTGTGTTATGTTTTTAGCTTTGTTTTGTAATTTATTTGAAATATAGCAAGGAGATGGATAGACACACAGGTGAAGTAATTGCTGAAGAAAATGATATCATGTCTATTATAAAGCTAAAGATTTTTGAGAAGTCCTTGAAATATTTTTTTTTTGGCAGAATAGTGGGAAGGTCAGATTGAACAGCAACTGAAAGTTGGATGTTGTAGTACTCAAAACCTTTTATATGCCTTTTAGTGGTAATTCTGTAGCGGTACAAGGAGAAAGAAGTCTTTCTTCTGGTGGCAGGGGGGAGATTAAAGTCTGTATGAAGTGTATTAAATAAGCAGTGCAGGCTTAAAGGGAGAACGTTACCAAGACTTTTCCCATAATGCTGCTCTGTAATATAGACAGATATAATTTCTGTATCTTGTTTTCCTTATATTTGTGATTGATATCTGATGCCAACATGCATTTTGCTTGCATGAACTAGAATCAATCACATATACTAAAAATTCAAGTTTTGCACATAGAGTTTGAGTATGTATTTATGTCATGGAAGATAGATATTTGGGATCTACTAATTGCTGTATTTCTTCAGGGACAAGATGAAGGTACAGTTGTGTTGCTACTGGAAATAGGAGTAATGTGTGATTGGTCTATGTGTGCTTTTGATATTCAGTATCTGTCCCTAGTCTTCATGATTCAGGGAATGTAATGTAAAAAGAAATAACAAGAAATATGCAGAAAAGACTTAGGAGGGTTAAGAAATAGTATTGGCTTAAACCTGTTCAGAACCGTTAGTACATTAAATTTTTTTGTTGGAAAAGTGAGTAGGAGACATAAGAATGAGCAGAAAGATGAAATACAAGAATTACTGTTTTGTTGCCCTTTCCCACATCCGACTCCCAAAAGAAGGAAAAAGGAAGCCAGCAAAGATATGGAGAGAACCAATTCAATTTCTAAAGACACGTAGAGTATTTTTAAGAGGAGGAAATGTCCTGTAAAGCTTCTAGACCTCAAGAACTTTAGTGATCAGATGTCTTCATCTTTTGTTTAGAAGAGGAATGACAAATAACCATCTTTCTGAGGTGGTTTCAATCAAAAATAAATATTTCCAGAACACCCAAAGTTAGATGCAGATAGGTAAAATGCTAGGATTTTTTTTTGTTTCATCATCTAATAAGAAACCATGTTTCATGAATGAAGCAGTTGGCTTACTGTCACTGATGAAAACATCATTAGCTTTCTTTTGAATTCACCACTCTGCATTAGCAAATCAAAAGTATTCTCCAGTGTAGCAAACAAACCTCCCTTCTAATAACTGCTAGACACATGTAGTTAAAAGTAAATTTGAAACCTGTCCTTCAAAAAAGTACGTGATAAAGACAAATTTAAAAGATGAGCAAGAGATTTTTCATTTCGTGAATGATACGCGTAGAACTCTTTTGACTTGTTGAATATTTCTGCATAAAGTGTGATGAGATTAAAAGGCCACAACCATTCCTGGTCGTTATCCACTTCTGATTCCAAAAATCCTATAAGAGCATATCTTGCCAAGCAGGCAAAGTCAGTTGTGCAGCATTTGTCTGGAAAATCACCAAAAGCAGCCACGTTAGCCATGGAGGAATGCTTACTATCATTGCCAGCTACCTCAGCTGCCTAAGGAACTCAAGGGAAAAAACAGGTAGGTAGTACAGATCTAAACCTGGAGTCTAGGATCTCATTCCTCTGATATTCTGAATATATTGAAAGCAGAAAGTGGCTTATTCTTTCTTTAATGAAATTCCACTGTTTTGAGTGAGTGTTGAGGAGCAAGCCCATCTCTCAACTGAATCATGACTCTTCTTTCTCTCTGTAATTTTGTTGATAGATCATTGATTGCAGTTTCTCTCTGACATCCTCTTCTCCAAATGTCCATTCTGTATTGTTAATGTCTTCTCCCAGCCTTTACCAGCAAGCAGCATTTCAACACTGCATCAGTGAATGATCATCTGGTTCCAGAGTTGCATCCATACACTTTTGTCTCTTGCGTAAGACTCTGGAAGCAGATGGCCTGATTTCTGATATCTTCTTGATAATTTTCTCTGTGCCTTCAGGATGGAGAAGAGTTAAAATGTCTTTTTCCCCTGTCAAGAAGCTGAAGGGAAATATGTACTCTGATTAGTGATCAGGGAACTGATGCTAAGAAGGAAATTTGATTATTGTTGCTGCTGCTGAAATACTTGTTTTCATAGAAATATGAGTAGAGATTAATTTTGGATTCATTCTTCCAGTGGCTGATAAAATTGTCTTGACAGGACAATAGGTGGTGGGAGCTTGCTGTGATTGAAAGTATGTGCCCATCATTGGGCTTTATTACCATTACCTATGTGCTGAACAGTGGACAGGGTGCTTTGAAAACACCATATGTGGACTTCAGTGGACTGAGTGTCTGAGCTTTCATTGTCAAGTGATTGAAAGGAGACCCTCTTCACACTGATAGTAGTTGTCCATTAAGGTTCTGTTTGCTTTTCTAATTACTTTGTATTGTCTCAGTCAGTAAAGGATCCCTCCTTATAGTCATGCTCCTTTGCAAACTGTCGAGATCTTTGCTTTTCAACTTGTATTATCTAATAGACTGTATGCAATAGCTTATACTGAGGCAGAAAACTGATCAGTTGATGTTGGTTTTTAAAGAGCTCTGTATCATTTTATCTTACACAAAAAGAGCTTGCCCACTGTCACTCGATAAATAGTCTTTAACAATAACATAACCACAGGGTATCTCCAGTATGCCTTCTTTAGATAAAATCCTCATTAGGTTAATGTAACATCACTGGCTTTCGCCTGCATTTTATTTTATATAATGAGTTCCTTTTTATACAATAAAGCTCATGAAAGAAGAAATTGTTGGCTCGTAGGGAAGAGATGGATGAATATAATAAGGCTTCTGTTGGAGGGATTTATGATGTATATTTAGCATAGCAGACAACATAGTAAATCACTGCCACAGCCAACGTGAAAGATACATTAGTTGCCGTTTGTTTTTTACCAGCCTATCGAAGTCCTTTTCAGATGTCATTCTAGAGATTTATAAATCAGTCTCATTTCATGTTATTAAAAAGTCTATTACACATTATAATGCAGCTCTAAAACATGGCAAATTATTTCACTTTTGTTGTTGTTGGGACCATTAATACCTTGTCCCTATTCTGTCGTATTTAACCTGGATAGAAGCACTGCTGCCAGTGTTGTGATAACAACACAGTAATTGGAAAGGCAGATAAAATGTTTCTGAGAAATGTAATAGTCTTAAGTTTTCCCTAATTTCCTGGAATGTCTGTGTAAGGTGATGTTATGTTCTTTGGTCAGATGTTGCTGTTAAACCACTGAAAAGAAATTATTCATTTCGGAATAGCTTTGAAGAGCAGTTTCAGTATTGTGTGACAGGAACCGTGTCCATAGCGTTAACTATGACATTATCATACAAAGGCGTGCAATTGGATTTCTCTGTTGGAACTTCATAGGGGCATCTGTAGGCACACTGGTTGAAATGAGTGTTTGCTCACAGGTAGACATGTCACAGAACACTTAATGCTATTTCTACAGTGCCCGACACAATCACATTCAAAGACTTGATTAAGAGTTTTAAACAATGGAAAGGATTGGAAGAGAGTTTAAAATTGTCTCATTGCATTTGAGTGAATATCCATAACTGGCTTTTTTTCAGTTTCCGTGGCCTCTAGTAACTCAGCATGGTACTTCAAAAAGCTGCTTTGATCAGGAGTAAATGTATCCATCAGAGGCATTTTTTTGTGTCTTGGTAAATAAGATGTGAAAATTATTTAGGAATGTTTTATTTTGTTTTGTTGTAGAGTATGGCAACATCTTCCAGATATCTCAAGAGGGCTGGAATATCAGCAATGGTTTCAGTCAAGAGGAAAGACAGATTGTATGGGAAGAGACTATGTACTGAACTGACATGACTGAAAACCAATAAATGAAAGCTGCTTTTATAGCTCTCAGAGGAGAGTGGAGAGCACCATCATTACCAGGTCTGTGTTTTCTTCCATAATAATTTGCTTGACCTCTATCAGTCCACATGGGGTTTATTTTACTCAGGTGCATGGATATATAGATGTCTGGTTAATAATAGGCAGTTTGTATTATTTGTATGTACTGTCTCTTTTCCGCCTATTTGAACCTGCTACATCCTATTTTTTTTTTTAATACTACTCTTGGAATAACTTTTTTCTATTCCCCACCCCCTCCCCCCCCCAGTCAAGACATTAAACTTGATTGTTTTTACCCCTTGACTACTTTACTGTCCATGTTTCAAGAGTCTCCTTTTGGATCCTGCTTTGTCTAACTATCTTGTCTGATGGCTGTATATGTTCAACTACCAAAAAATTTACCTGAATAAGGACGACAAAATTGGTTTGTTAATAAAATCTTTTAGCAGTGTGAGAACTGTTTTTCTAGTCCTTAAATATTTTTAAGAGTTGTCGTTTGAGGGGAAAAAAGGTGTTCACTTGCTGTTTATTTTACAGATTACCTTGGCATTTAACCAAAGCATATGTAAAAAATGAAAATGCATGACTGTATGATTCTGTCAATAACCCCAGTGAGCCTGAATTATGAGCCAATTTGTGTATTTTGTTTCTTTTTGTACAGGAATATAATATTTGTAAATAATTGACCTAATAGGAGGTCTTTATTCTTTTTATTTTCTTTTGAAAAATCTCTATTTTGTAAAACCGGAGGAACTGAAGTGTCAACTGTGTATTTATAGCTCTTCTCTCTACGCTGGCTGTTGTTCAGCACTTAGAATACAACAGGTACGTTTGCCATCTATCATGAAAGGCCCCCCAGGAAAGGCTCAACAAGTGTGTCTCCATTTGTAATCCTTTGGACTGTTTGTGTTCATAGGGAATACTGGTGATAATTATCCAAGCGTACTGACAAAAGTGAAGGAGGAAAACTAGTAGTTGGTCTTCAAATCTGAAAACATGTTTTTTGCATTTACTTTTAGGTTTCGAAAAATAGGCACAGACATTACGGTGATAGGTGCTTTGTGCGTGTTTGCAGTATCATCATCATTGATAGCTTCCTTTTTACAGGAACAATGCCCTCTGAGGATCAAAATACCTCTTTATCTTGATTGCCTGAGGACAGAAACCTCCAGGATAAGCAAGATAATAGGAACTAAAATGGCTCCGAGTCCCATTAACTCTAGCCATCATAAAGCCCAAGTAATGCACACTCAAACCAATCATTATTTATAATGAATTCTGAAAACATGATATAAAGCCTGAAGCCAAACTCAAATTAAAATCAATATGATGTCACATCAGTACTGATGTGTCTTTTGGAGTTGACATGTGGAACAGAAAATGATTGTAAAAGAATATATTCATTATAATCTCTGAATTTATTTTTAAAAAAGATACTGATTTGCAGTTCTGTTATGCAAAGAACATTGATGTTTATGGTCTGGTGATAAACCCTTTGAGCTCTTCTATGGTTTGCAATGTAACGAGGACCAATTAAAAAAAAATATCTTTGCATCTAATTACTCCTTTTAAACCTGTATTAGTTTTAGACTAATACTGCAAATAAATTTGTTGTTTGTAAAATTCAGGTAAATACTTATTTCACAAAATAGGTAAGTTTTACTATTTATTTCAGATAAGAAAGTGACAACATTGCCATGCCATCGTTGAGGGAGAAAACAATGGTGTTCATACGATGTTCAGCTTAGTCAAGATCAAAAGACAGAGGAAGAGTCATCTTCCCTGGTGCCCTTCTTCCTTGGGTGTATCATGAGCATTTCTTCTATGAGTTTACTCATGCTGTCATTGACCTCCATTTGAATGAAAAATACTCAGATGCAACTGTTCCTGGTCACCAGCGTGCTGGATGTCAAAATATAATCTAAATATCAGAATCCAGACCACTATCTCCATGTTTTCTTCACATCCACGCCTCTGTCAATGGCAGTTAGTTCAATCAATTTATTCCTCTTGAACACCATTTACTTTTAGTCTCTCTAGTAACTTGAAGGACTACTTATCTACATTTTTGAATTTGTTTATCTGAGCATGTCCAGAGGAGGGCAACCAAGACAGTGAAAGGTCTCGAGGGCAAGGCTTAGGAGGAACTGCTGAGGTCACTTTCTTCAGCTTGGAGAAGAGAAAGCTACGGGGTGACCTCATCACAGCTTACAACT
The DNA here is from genome assembly GCA_033124195.1 of Coracias cyanogaster. Taxonomy (NCBI): domain Eukaryota; kingdom Metazoa; phylum Chordata; class Aves; order Coraciiformes; family Coraciidae; genus Coracias; species Coracias cyanogaster. The sequence goes on from JAVSBS010017087.1 coordinate 12,255, forward strand.
TCCTCGAAGTGGGGCGGTGGAGGGGAAGGTGCTGATCTCTCTCTGGTGACCAGCAATAGGACATGAGCAAAGGGAATGAAGCTGCATTTGGGGAAGCTCAGATTGGACATTAAGGAAAAGTTCTTCACTGAGAGGATGGTTGGACACTGGAACAGACTCCCCAGGGGAATGGTCACAGCACCAATCCTGTAAGAGTTCAAGGAGCATCTGGGCTATACTTTTGGTTATGTGGTTTAGTTTCAGGTAGTCCTGTGAGGAGTAAGGAATTGGACTCAATCCTTATGAGCTCCATCCAACTTGAGATGTTCTGTGATTCTGTTTTGATAATCCATATTGTTAGGTTTCTTGCCTTCCAGCCAAATAAGAAATCTTGACCATCCATGCAACAAACAAAAGAAAAACAAAAGAAAACGTGTATCTTTTTCAGTTGCAGTGTTCAGAAAACCCAGAGAAGTGACAATTTTCTATCTAAGACCTAGTCATTATCTGATCTTCACCACTTAACCCTGTACATAGTCTTCAAGATGCTCAAGACTCAGAGATGAAATGCAACTGTTTAAATTGGGATGTTGCTAGTAGGATAATATTGTGCATATGAGAACTTTTTGGCTTTATTAGCTGTTCCACGTGTGCATGAAAATTAAAATATAGTCATTACTTACAAAGAACAGGCCATTAATATAGCCATTACTTATGAACTGCATTGTCAAATACAGGTAAAAAGCATTACCTCATTGGAAAACTCTGTGTAGTTTTTAATTAAAATACCATGAAATTATGAGTTTAAAACACTTTCCAGACTTTTGTATGTGGCTATACTGAAAACTTGTGGTACTGTAACCTTTTGTATAAACAAAATATATCTGGGGAAAGAAATATTTATAAGCAGGTAGATGGAAGGCTGTACAAACCAGAGAGATCATCAGCGATATGCTGACTCTGGAAGTTTTCTAGATGACTTCGGGTCACTCTGTAAGTTTATCATGTGCATATATAATGCAAAAATGGATGAGATGCATTAATGCAGCACATGTGTATCCATGCAATATTCTGTTAGATCTGAAATAAAAATCACAGGAAAAAAATGCATTGTGGGTAGAGGAAGGCTTGTTACTGATCTCAGTGGGGCTACAAATGCAATAGCTTTTTTCCTTTTCTGTGCTGGTTGCATCCACTGAAATCTCAGGCTATTAGAGTTGCTTACTGCCATCCAGTGTTAATACTTCAGGTACCTTAAATCCTGCCTTACACATCCTCATTCCCTTTCTTGGCTAACTTATATTTAGTTTATGTCCATTTTTCTGGGCTACATAAATAGCATGGTAAACCAACACTTACCATGGTAAATATTCTACTGTTACTAAAAATGTGGATTTTTCTCATGGGAGTCTGAAAAAATGATTTGGCTTCTTTATAGTCAGCTTCTGCTTGGAATAAAGAAGGGTTATTTACAGTGAAACATAACTCTATTTATTAGTTCTCCACAAATAATGATTCTGAAACAAGCTAAATATAGAAAATGTGGTTTATAAGTCTAGCATAGACTATGAAAATATAGGTTGTGTATTTTAGTGTATGTTATGTAAGTTTAAGAGTATATGGGTTGTTACTTGTGATTTGTTTCCCTTTGATTGACAACTGCTGATTCTGTAAGGTAATCAGTGATATTTTCTAATCCACCTATTAAGATTCCATTAAGCCGTATTTGAAGCATTTTCCTTGCAAGATGGCTCCTATAGGAGCCAGTTTTCATAGTATGGTATCAGTGAAATAATCCTAACTCTCTTGCTGAGCAATGTACTGCACATACTCAGGGCTGAAGCATAAGGCATAGCACTAACATATATGTTCCTCAGAAAAACAGAGGAGGGATGTAGCAGTATTTAATTTCCTCTATTTATTTACTTTTAGTTGTTGTATTTCTCTTCTTTGGTAAATTTTGTTGCATTTTCCTTTTAATGTAGCGTTTAAATGCACCGGAATGCAGTTACCAAAACCTTTTTCAGGAATGCTGATTTTCTTGTTTTGCTCTGACAGTCAGAGGCCATGTAAGGAGCAGTTTAAAGGCAATGCATTTTAGACCCATGCATACAGAAATCTTTAATTTTTTCCAAGGCATTCTGGAAAACAGCTAGTATTAATTTCACACCAAATATGCTGTCCTGAGATTTCAGGAACGTGGGAAAAAAGCAGGATGAGAAAAAAAAATCATGCTTTATGCCTAAGCCTGGTAATGAGTTTGTAGGAGCAGCAGGATTTGTTTCTGGGCCAGGGATCTTCTGAATTGCCATTTGATTTCAGCTACAGTTTTTTTTTTTTAATGGGCATAGCAGAAGTTGCCTTGGTAGTCAAGTTCGCATATGGACTGAATTAAGCTCTTATGGTGATACCTAACATGAATCTGTGATCAGATTGTCAAAAGGTGTAAAAATTTTTCCCATCTCAATAGCTAAATTTTGCATGTATCTTTTGCATTTTGTGAAGGCACACAGTGCAGTTTGCTGTGGAATTACTGAAACATGGAGAAACATAGAAGAAAGTTCCCGAAAACATGAGACAGTATATAGGATAGTTTTTTCTAAGCAGAATGTAATTATTATGGTTATTATCACTTTGAAATATTTGTATCTTCAATTTTAGAATTCTAAGAGTGTATGAGTAGAGCTGTGCAGTAATGAAAATCAGAGCATGCCTGTGATGCACTGGTTTTCCACACCGTATTTTTTAGGAAAATAATAAAATAATTGCTCTTAAGCACTATTAGAACCCTAGGAGCGTATATCCATGATAATGGCCAAGGAGCATGCGGTCTACTTAAAACTTTGTGTGAGAGGATGTGCATATGTATTATTCTGCAAGCATCTCTCTGAGGAAACGTGTCGCCAGCTTCGTTAGTCACCAGTATCTTCAGACAAGTGATGAGGGTTTAGTGAAGGTGTGCCTGTACAGCTGTGGCCAAGAGCCATTTCTAGCTGTGCCAGGGGCACCACAGAGCAGCTGGAGCCGAGAAGAGAGCAGAAGAGCCAGGATTTAAGATGAGAATGGCAAGCATCAGCTACCCTTGATATCTACTTCTAGGGTCTGTTGCCTCAATGGAGAAAATGAAGAGCATCAGTTGGCTCATCCAAAAGGATGGGACAAAAGGGAAAAAAATAACCTAAATAAGGTAAATACTAATAACTCCCTTGTACTTTACAATCTGTGATGGTCATTCAGCCTCAAAGGATGCCCTCTTCTGCTGCAGAATAGAATGTGTGGGCCTTGCTAATGCTGTGGTGTGTCTTTTCCCAGCCTTCTTAATAACTGTGGAAATGTGGTTTGGTAGTGTCTTGTTTATCGATCAAAATTTCACTATTCACAAATGTGGGTATTTCTTGCTGTATAGCAGCTTATTTTTGAAAAACAAAAAAAGCATTAACAGTGGTATTTTCTGAGAAAAGAAAAATGAAATTTGTAATTATTTAGGTTATTTTGAAGAATTTGGAAGTTGCAGATGGTTGCTTGGCCCTTTGTCAGGAGAATCACAGGTAAATAATGATGGTAAATAATATTTATGTTCATCTGCTGTGTGAATGTTTGAAAGCATTGGGTTTTCATTGCTTTTCAGAGGCGTGGTTACTTAGCAGGATAAGTCTGCAGGATAAACCATGCAGGGACACATGTTCAAATAACCTTAAAAAACTGCCTTTTCCAATGGGAGTATCTGTGCTTCCCTCACAGGAGAGAGGAGGCAGCTTTACATCCATGTAAAAATTACCTGTAAATCAAGTGTTCTCAAAACGTCCATTTCCAAAATGTGAATGCACTCAGAAAATTTCATATGATATGCTGTAAATTTTAGTGCTGATTATCTTTTACATACACATGGCTTGCATATTAGAAACATACTCTGAAACACAATGTGGTAGTCTTGAATTCATGATACTTACATGATAAGGTTCTGCTATTTTGTAAGTTTAGAATATCCTTTTTATTGAGGAGGAGTACATACTTTTTCTGCTTTTTTTTTTTCTTTCATTGAAAAAATTATAAGAGGCTGTGTGGGTGTGAAATGACTTGATTGAAGAACTGCTTTCTTGATACTGTCCAAATGAAGACCAGTATTTTTTTCTCCAAGTTAAACTTCTGTCCTCATCGTCACTGGAAACTACTTTTCTGCAAATGTTCCTGTTTTAATTTTGGGATAATTTCTAGTTCAGCATTCAGTCAGGCAGCCCAGCTTTAGAAATAATGGCAGTTATGATGTCACCCTGCTTCTCCATTTGTTAGTTGTATTATGTACAATCTGTGCTCTGTATCATGCTTTATCTTGTCTGCAGCTGTTTTTCATCAGTGATTAAATCGTAAGTTTCATTTCAAATATAAATCCCACAACTTGAAGGGGGGGAAATGACCAACCTTGCCCTATAAAGAATTATAAACACATACTAAGATGGATGGATTAGCAACTAAAAAGTTCCTTTTAAAATTCAACTTAAAAGCAGTAAAACCAGGAGGAATTATGTTAGTTCCACCCTTATCTGTAAGCATTTATAAATCCATATATCCAAACCTGTAAAGACTTTGTGATCTACCTTTGGAAAGAGACCAAGATGTAAGTCAGTGCTATCTACTGTAGGTGATGATGATGGAGAATGATGAGAAGATGCAAAGATGCATTTACTTCTTAATGTTTTATCTTTGTGTAGTTTTTCTTTCTTTTTTTTTTTTTCATGTTGCCTGTCATAGTAATTTTCATTATTGTGTCATTTACAATACCCACTACAGAATCCCCCTAGAAGACCTCATAAGGTCTGAGGACCTCATTATTTAGGGGAATATCCACTTCATCTTTCTCTAGTTCTATGACTAAGGCCTAAGTCTACTATCTATAGACACCTAACATAGAGAAGCTTCTCCTGAGGAAAATGCAAAGCACTTAAGTTAGGCATGTGTTCTGAAGTGCTTCCTGAAGGAGTCTGTTTCCATATTCTTAGTCATATATGCACAAGGATATAATATAAATAGCACAGAAGATTAATGCGTGCTGAGAATTTGCAGTATATTGCATTTGCTATTAAGATAAAAATCTATTGCTCATGACCACTTCATTTGTAGTTTAGACTTTAGACAATGAAAGTTGTTGCATGTAGCTTGGCACTCTAAAAAACTGCTGTAAGATAAGAAATCAAACAATACTGAAACTACAGTGATATTGCAAAATTATTACTAGAAAGGTACAGGTCGTGCATTTTCAAAAAAAAAAAAATCAGTCTGAGTCTGACAGAAATGTAGGGAAATGATGTTAAAAAAAAAAATGGAGAGGGGGAAAAAAAGAACAGGAAGAAAGGAAAGAAAGAGTCACTCAGTAGTCACATACGATTTTTCATCTATACACTTGCACTACACTTTGCTTCAACGCAATTGAAAATGATTCAGTGAGTGAAGCTGCTAAGAATGAAGTGGGTGTTTCCCAGTGCCAGTCAACAGAAAAATGAGTGTAAAATGTTTCAGAACTGAATGCTAGCATGCAGGAATAGAAAGTGGAAAGAAATGGCAGTGTACTTTATATCCACCTCAGCTGAGTCTCCTGAAGTATTTTAAATACATATTTTTAAGAAGTTCAATGATAACAAAGTCCAGAATAGATCAGTGCTTTATTCTATCAAACCATGTAACTCCAAGAAAATAGTGGGTTATCTTTTACACAGACATCACTGCAAGCATCTTGCTTTCTGTCTGGTACCATAGCAGCATTATCTGCTCCTCTGTCAAAGGAATTTTTATAAGCTTACATACTTCTAAAGTCTCAGTTTTTTGAACTAATAAGCCTAAATGTCATGTAAAGAGACTTTAAATATAAAGCATATTGTTGTTATTATTGGGGGAAATAATTTGTAGATCATTTCACAAGTGATTGTTATGGCATCTGCTTCATTAAGGTCTATTAAGTGGTCACAGTAAATTGATGTCTTCTAATGTTGGAGAAGAGAAAGGATGGCTTCTGATTTCCTGCAGAATTAGTGAGTAGTATCATGGCTTACACTGTTTCTTGTGGCCACTCTGCTCCAGCTCTCCTCCAGCATTGGGCAAGGAGAATATAGCTTCTTATCATAAGCTCAATTAGTTTTGTTTACCCTTTGTGTTATTTCTCTTCCTTCAGGTTTAGCCATGGTAGCATCTCTTCTATTAGCAGCAATATTTGGAAATCAGTAGAAATGCTTCAGCTGGCACCAGTTTTTTTTTCCTTCATAGATTTCAGATTCCTTATGCCGTAGAAAGCTCTTACAACCAGATGGAAGATGTGAGAAATGAGAAGTCAAAGGGTAGTGAGTTCTCCCAAGCCAGACCTCTCAAGAGAGTGATAGGTTCTCATCTTTGCAGCTCCAGGGTACAATTACACAGCTAAAAAGTACAAGTGAAGAGAGGGTTATCTGGATAAAATATTGAAGACTTAAAAAATGTCACTTCAAATAAATTAAGAATTTTGATTAGGCCGACTGAGATACACACTTGTATTTGGGATACCCCACGTGTTTACATGCACAAACATCAGTAAAAGAATGTGAAAGAACATAGAGGGTTCTGATGCTAAAGTAATGAAGTAAAATTAAAAACTGGAAGTAATTTTAAGCTGTTGACAAAATTAATTGTAAGTTTGTAGCATCCTGTTATGGATATGTTGGTTTCTTAACAGTGACTTCAAAGGCAAAATCTCTTTACAGGTTTCTCAGAAAATCTTGATCCAGGTAGGTCTAATTGATATCAAACAGGGGTACATAAATTAAAGAGAATTTCCAGCTGGCCTGTACAAACCAGACAATCTTGAGTAAGGGAAGATATTAGTATTAGTATATTTTTGCCTGTTGGTAGCAATCCCTTGTATGTCAGAATTATTGACAGGAATATTGAATAATTTTGCAGGAGGAGAAGAAATAGGCTTTCATACTCTAAAAACAGCTCTTCTCATCTTTGTTCATTTCGAGTGAGTGAGAAAGTATAGCAATAACAACATGTGGGTGAACAGGTAGTTTAAACTGTTTAGGAATGTAGGTATGAAATACTAATAGATTTGAGTACTTGTGTTTAAAACAGTTGCATTAAGTGGCTTAGCAGTGGGACATTTTGTTCAATAGAGAGCAGGAATATAAATGTAAAAGTTTATAACAACTAGGTGTACTGGAGACTTTTTGAACTTGCAAGTCTTGATTTTTCAGTCTGCTTTGCATGGCTTTTGTGATTTTGAAATTGTAAAATGCTGAAATTGGAGCATTATTTCTGAAAATAAGCAGGACAAATCTTTGTGTTATATGTGTGGTTTTGATATGGAAGCTCTTCAGAGCTCTGGTGGTTTTCTAGTATATTATTAGTCTTTGTGTATTTTTACAGACAGAAAACTGATGCTTTCTACTTTGGGGCTTGATACTGTTTTCGCTGTTTCTCAATATGTCTTTCTTGCATACTTGCAACACAGACAATTGTGTTCATTCTCTCCAAATATCTAAGCTTCAGTTCCCTAGTTGTCCTGTTACTGTGGTGCTCTTACTAGTTCTTTGTCTTATGTTCTTCATTTGCCATCCAGATAACTACACTCCCTACACCTGTCTTTTAAACTGGATTTCCCTCTTCTAGGTCAAACACAGCCACGCAAAAGTGTGTATTTTAACTTCTGCTCAGCAGCGTGCTCAGCCCATAATCACCGTCTGTACTCCACGTTGTGCACTCATGGGCTGCAGTTGGCTTTGTGCTATTAAGGAGGAGAATTTGGCAGACTTTGGAGTTGTTAAGATAGATGGGAAAAGAAAGAGAAGGGCTGAAAAATTGAGTTGGGTAGGAAAGAATGCTGTGGAAGCACTTGGGCATAAAGAAAACTTGATGCGATCCTGAGGGGATGGTAAAAATTTTGCTGTGGAGATGTACTTCTGGGCTTTACAGGTTTTTATAGTGGGAACTCTTTGTCTGAACACTTGTCAGTTATGGTAGTTGTACATGAACAGATAGTCCTGAAAAGTCAATGTTATGCTGACAGTATGCAACAGTCAACAGTTAAACATGAGTGACTTTCATGTAAAGATGCCTCAGCCAGCTTGATGGCATGGCCACAGCCAGTTTTAACTAGCTTTTGCACAGGTAAAAAAAGATAATTAAGGTACATGAAAGGCAAAATACTAAAACTTTTATACTTCCAGTGTTTCTATTTACCTTTCTGTGTAAAGAACCTACAAGAATCTTTCTTTTCTTTTTTAAAGGAATATAAACTTGTTTGACAGTTTTTTAAGAGATATTTGAGGATAGAAAATAAATATTTGGGGCAATGTGATATTTTGTAGTAGAGATGAGTCTAGAATTGTAGTTGCTGTTGAAGTCTATGCCTCTTTCCTTGGATGCAGCCTCAGTGCTTTAAAAAGACAGCTGCTGCACACAGTCTTACCCTCTGTTCTCAGACTTAGGGTGGTTTACCAGTGTACTGCTGTTGAAGGCATTCATCTTATCAGTTCAGATAGAGTTGGGGATGTGGAGCCAGGGTTTTGTTACTTTCAGATGAAAAAAAGAAGAGGAAAAGGCATGGAAAAAAGAAAAAAGAATTTGAAAAAGGAGGTGGTGTTGGTAGAAACCAACAGTCCACAGATACTGTTCAAGAGTTAGCTTGTCAGGTAGACCCTCCATATGGTTTAGACTTGTCAGGCCGTGATTTAAGTTTGCATAAATGAATGGTCAAAAACTATCCCTATGAGTGTCAGGCCCAGAGATGTGGTGGTGAAGGGGGCAGTCATGATGCTACAATTTTGTTCTTAGGGTATGGCTCTCAGGTTGTGCAATCTTCTGTGTGGATAGACTATCAAAAGAGGCAATGGCTGGAACAGCTCAGATTCTTCCTTCTGTATTAAATTACCACAACTTACATATATGACATCATTATTTGAGACATTAATTTCAAGTCCCATATGCTTTTCACTGTCATTTGGGATTTTTGGCCTTAATGTAAATTTTCTGTTGTTAACTGTTGTTGACCTTTAAAAATAAACAACTCAAATATAATGTGTCTTAAAATAAATGTCTTGGAATGTGTTTGGTGTCCTGGAATAGCTTAATATGCAGGCCATAGTAACAAGAGTTCAAAACTTGAAGTATCACTTCCTAATAGCTATGGTTTTAAGATTACACTAAAATTAAGCAACAACCAAAACTAAACCTAAAAGGCATAACTCAGGAGGTAAGTAATATTCTCTAAGTAGTTTGGTTCTTTGTCTCAACGTGACTTCATAGTTCATGTGGTCTTCTGTAGGTTCAGTTTATGAACATTTTCCTTTAGAATTATGTTACAAAAGGTTTGATCATGTTCAGTTTGATTAATTCAGTTTAATACAAATACAGTATTTAAGGTGTACAAAGAAATATGGAGGCATTAAATATTCATCAAGACATGTCTGAGATTGACAGCATTTATGCTATTTGTGTTGTATGTATAGACACCCAATCAGAAGAAAAGGAGTGACTGTCCCCAGTCACACAGAAATTGTGCCATGTAACATCAGCAGTAGAATTTGGGACCTCTGTCCATCTGCACAGTGCAGTTTGTTTTCTTTGGAGAAATATAATTAAGTGTATTTTTGAACGGGAAAATAGTTCTTTTTGCCTCCAACTACCTTTAGAATGTTTTAATCCACGTATATATTCAGGATGTTTACTGCTAGAGTGTTGATTTCTGCAGCTTTTTCGTTCCTTTTCACCTTTTGTATATCTGTTACTGCTAACCTGTTTCTCTTTTTTTTTTTTTTTTTTAAGGGTTTTTCAGTCTTTAATCACCTAGGAAACCAAAAATTGGTATCTTCCCTCCATTACAACATATTCCTTTCCTATCTCTGTTTAAGGGATAAAAAGGTGTTGCTTTTGCTCATAGTCCCCTCTAAGCAAGCCACGTCCCTTTGGATATGCAGGTTTCCAGGTCCCCTTCTCAATCTAAATGCAAACTGAAAACTGCAACTTTTTTCCTTTTTTTGTTTTTCCTCTCAGAACACAAAAACTTTATAACTGATAGTCCAGCAGAGTTAAAACCTTCATTGGCAGTAGTAGAGGGAATGACAGAACAGTAGTGTTCTATAAACTCTCCTTCAGGATTTCTGTGAGCTCTCGTTGTCTGCAGAGTTGAGGTATCATTTTGTTATCAGAGATGCAGCTCTTGGCAACGGACAGGAGACACCAGTACACACACCGAACTCTTTCACTCTGCCTGTTTATGCTGAAAGTCTGTGGTTCCTCTCCTTATGTGAAAAGATGTAAGCTATTGTGTGAACACTCATCAATCAAACTTGCCTTGCTACTGCCTAGACTGTTCTATTTTACCTCAGAGACAAGTTTATCTTCGTACACAAACATAGTCCCATGAAAGCCCTCTTAGCAGCTAGCTATTGAGTTCATGTTTCCGCAGCAACGTGAACGTTTTTTTGCCTTTGTTCATCATTTTGAAATTCCTTCTACTTCATCTTCCTTACGCTGCCTGGGCACACTGCGGCTTATAAGATATTCTGTTTTCTTAGCAGTTGCAGGAAGTCTGCAGGAGGAGCTGGCTGGAGAGACACTGCTTTCATCATCGCTTTTGCAAGACTGAAAATTTTAACCACGTAAAGACAAAGATAACAGGCAAAGAGCCCATTCTTTTACCTTGCCCTGTAGAAGTGGGGAGAAACTCATCAAGAGTGCAAATTCTGTGTGTTTTGAAAAACAAAAAACATGCAACATTTTTTCTAGAATGAAGGAGTCTAAAATGACTTCAAATTTTATTTCTATTACAGAATTTTCCTATAAGTATTATTCTTTCAAGCTTTAGAAGAGTACAAATGGGGAAAATAATATTCAAATACAAGCCAGCTGAAACCAGTTCTATACATGACTTCCTTGTGCTTCCCAGGCTTGGTCAATACTAGCGATAGGTGAACAATATGGATACTAAAAGAGTGTCAAGCTGTGACTAATTCTCAATCCTGCTATGCAGCCTCTTCACAATAATAGTTTTAAGTCATGATTTTGGGAATTTTGGGAATACCTCTCCATCAAAAATGTGTAAGAATGTCAGTGGGAGAGGCTTGGAGCTGCGTTCAGCTGTGAACTCTCCAAGAGCCCATCTAAACGTTACTTCCAGGTCCTTGTTATATATGCTAATGTCTGTTTAGTTTTTTGTGGCTGGTGGCTCACGGTAGCTTTTTTTGCAAATAAGCACTGCATAGTTCAGAGCCTTTCAGGATTTTTTGCCCATCCAGGTATGAAAAAGTTGGGTAAACAGATGAGAGCAGTGTGTGGAATGGAAGCAGGGGGGGAGATATGATTATCCAGTTGTCGATGTGCCCTCGGTGCTCCACAAGCAGAGCTACCACGGTTTCTAAGCTGTGCTTACATATGCAGCTGGCATGAAAAGAATTATTATCACTAGGAGGGGTTATCAGGTGCCATATGAGACTGTCCATCAGCACCCCAGGCAGCTGGGAGGGAGGATGTGCCAGGGGTCAGAGATTTGCCTAGGACTGCAAATGCCGATATGTAGGAAAAAGGAAGGTTTCACTCACAGAATAGCTGGTATGTACGTGCGTGCACAGGAGACCTGTCCTGCAGCATATATTGCCAGTGGGGAAAAATAACAGGCGTCCTGAAAGAGACCATCTCTTTGATGTTCTTTTTTTGATTAAATTCCATATGGATTTGAAATCCTAAATATGTTTGTTTTTTTTTTTTTTTTTTAAATTTATGGAAGCACACTGAACAAACTCATGTCTCCAGCTCATTTAACCTTCTACAGGCTTTTATAAATGAGTTTATCAGATATGACAGGGTGTCTAAATGCTTTTTAAACATTTTTAAAAGTTATGGCAGTAGCAAGTATGTTTTAAAAAGTGAGATTGGGAAATCAAGGTCTCTGAATTTATGAAATGACAGAATTTAAATTCGGTGCAACCTGAATTTTAACACCTTAAGCTGCATACGGAAATGTTTAATGGCTCAGACTTTCAGATTCAGTCCTGCAGTCCTGGTAACACTGACTCCTAGCAGCCTACGTTCTTCTCTGTGGGTATCTGAGGGTGATGATGGAGGCTTTCAAGTGACCTTCAGAATAATTTTAAATGTACTCTATGTCTATTTTCTTTCATTATATTATCACAGACAGCTTTTTAAAAAGAGCACCTGCTCCATCTTGTGAGTAGGTATTTATTAAATTCCTTTTGTCTTATACAGTCATGACTGGGGGCCAAAAATAGTAGGCTGTTGTTCATTAAAAATTATAAAATACGGCATAAAACATAGACAGAAGAGGATCAAGCACTGGAATCATCAATTCCATTTCCTGATTTTTCAGTCTTTGATTTCCAAACTTAATGGTCTTTTAATATAGATTCTTTTTGAGAGGTCTAATATCCTGGTGGAGATGTTAGATGAAAAATGTCACTAGTGCATGTGTTTTACATCATATTGTGAAATAAGACATGGATTCTATTTCTGGCCTTGACATGATGTCGTGTAAACACTTTGCCAGATCAATAAGACTGTCTCTGATTTTTGGTCTAAAAAAGCAGTACTGCTATCTAGTCATCCTTTTCAAATACATTAGATTTTTACAAAACATCTCTAGATTGAAATACAGGCTCTTAGTATTTGAAGTATGGTATGATCTGCATAATGGGAGTGAATTGAGAAATCCAATAGGATAGCGTTATGTTTTCCAAAGATTCCCTGGGAGGCTTATCTTTTCCAGCTGTTGTGTTCTGCAAGGGCATTGTGTAGATGTATGGTTTCCTTCCAGAGAGGAGAAAAATGGCCAAGTGAGATTAAATTAATGGCTTTCCTTCATCCAGTTGCAGACTTTGCATACGAGTTGATTGATGCTTTGCCATTTTCACATCTTGTTACAGCCCTTGTCATTTGAATGAGTTGTCAACATTTTAATGTCTTGCATACTCTGTAGATTATACCATAGGTACTCCCACCTTGTACTCAGTTCCAGTGGACCTATCCATTATATCTTTCCTCAGTTTGTAACTTTACCAAAGAAGTAACATAGGTGACCGACCAAACGTCAAAATGTTTAAGGCAAAGCAATGACTTAATCTGTTGTGTTTCATGGGTGCATGAGGTACTATACCCCAGCCCTGTTTTAAATGGCACTGGGAAGATCTATATGAATGTGTTTATCTGCTAGTTTTGGGTTGTTTTTTTTTCAGCTAGACTGGTTTAATTGAGCGCCTTCTCACTGAGGCGAGACTCTCCTCCAGCTGTGTACCAACCTGCTGCTTTGTCCCTGGGATAAAGGAGTTCAAAATGAGAAATGAGGCTATGGAAGAGGAGCCATCACACCCACTAACTGGTAGAAGGAGCGTTACTGGGGTGAAAGGGGAGATAATGGGAGCTGATGGTGTCAGTGATGTATACTGGCACTGGATTGTGCAGTCTGGGTGTAGGAGAGGGAGGAGAAACAAAGGAAAAAGAGAAGGGAGACAATGTGGGCGGAAGGAAGAGAACATTTTTCCTTCCTTTCAACCTTGAGATTAATCCTGTTTAAATGCTTTTCTTAGCCCATTTTATACCTCTGCTTCCCTTCCCTCTTCTCCTCTGGAGAGGGGGGGAAGCATAAAAAAGAGAAGGGAAAAAATAACAGCATAGGGGAAAAAGCAAGAGAGCGTATTTTTCTTCATTGGCTTCAGGACTGTGTAGCTTGCTTCCCCTTTCATGTGTTGTGGAGTGCTTAGCAATGTTCTGGAATTGCCCAACTGTCTGCATGGGTGGTCTTGTCAGTAGCTGTGATGAGATACAACTGGGAAGGGGGACGACATGTATGACTGGCTTGAATTCTGTCTGTAATTCATCGTGTTTCTTGTATGTGCAGATCCATTTGGTGTAAATTCGAATATAGCATGGGATGAAGTTGGCAGGCAGAACTCAACATGCGCAGAAACTGATTCAGTCATTAAAGCAGTTCAGTGTTAGAGTTCGCTCATATATGCCAAGAATGAAGCAGTTCTGAATGTGTGGCCTGGCTTTTTGTTATCAGAACATTAATTTTTTTTTTCTTTCTTTTTTTTTTTTTTTTTACACACATAAGCATTCTCATTCTCTTTTCAGTACATCTTGTGCAGGTTTTTGGGTGGTTTTTTTAATCAGTGCAGAGTGAGTTGAAAACGCTGTTGAATCTGAATAGTAGCGTATTAGGCTTAGCTGCAGCAGACAGCTGCAAAAAAGACATTAGTCAGTGGAGTCTCTTGCCTGAAGTATTAAATGAAATGTGCCTCTAATCTTCAAAATAAGGAAAGTTTTTAAGGTGAAGAAAATCTCTGAAACATAGGACAGTAGGAAATACACCATTTAGTTGAAAAATCTGTAATAGTAAGAAAATTATGTTCACCTAACAGTTTCAGCTTTTTTAGAAAATGAGTCAACAAAGTGAACAAGTCAGAGATAATTATTTTTCATTATGTCCCTATTTCTATTGTTTTCACTCAGTGGATCTTTGTAGGCTCGCACAGTGGCTCTGCCCTACTTCAGCACTCAGGTGGTTGAAATTTTTTCTTCCACATCTTTGATTACACCACCATAAAATTGAAAGGAGCTTCATCAGATTTTGTTTTTGGTCTGAGGACTTTTCCTAACTCTCGAGCCTGAATGAATATTTAAGTAACTCATAATGCAACAATTGTTATTCTGAGGGAAAAATAAAAAGCAATACTCTACTGAACATCACAGTAGCCTGATGAAAAGGTAATGGCACCTCTGCAGAATAGAATAAAATCAAATCCTAATTGTTTTGGTCAATTTGACTTGCCAGCAAGTCATGCTTTAATCTCTGCATAAATTAGAAGCCTTTTCTCTGTTCAAATTCCTATGAGGTTGCTGTCTTTGGCTTCTGTCTACTTAATTCAGCTCAGCTAGCGAATGCTTTTGGATAATGTCATGATATTTCCATTAAGGAATTCAAAGTTGGTGAGAAGAAAGGTGTCAAACTGCTATTATTCAATCGAGATGAGTTTCAGCGATAAGCCTTTGGTTTGGCAGATTCCTCAAGCAGTGTGAAGGACATTAGTGAATAAACTGAGGTGCAGCGTCCAAGGGCAAAGCTGTTTGCTTGGTGTACCTGCTGTCAGGGTAGACTGTAATTCAGATTACAGCAGATGAAGCCTCTGGTGCTGGTGGCTGATGAAGAAGAAAGGGTGTGCCTGTGATCACACTGGCTTTTGGGAAGGACTTGAGCACAGAAGGGAAAGGAGGAGGGTTAATGGTGATTATTTCTTTCTGAAAGTAAGTTAGATCATGGGATGAGTATCAGTTCATGAAGTTACGGTCTTAGTCTGCTCTGAGCTGAGCATGTCCTGCTTTTCCCTTTTTTTTTCTACTCCTAAATTGAGAGTATAAAAACATTCTCTACAGTAAGCCAGCAAAGTATTGAATCTAGCCCTCACTTTTCTGAGAGACTAGTTCTCTCGCCACAGCACTGCCGTTTTGTTTTTCTCTTGATGGAATGAAAGATGTGTAAGCATGAGGAAGGTCACTATATGGCCAAAACAGCTTTGATACTCTACTGCTGAATGGTAGGCTGCCATTAAAATAAAGGTGAAATCCCTCAAAAACTTGTAGAGTTGTGTATTTGAAACAGGTAGTTTTGAGTACAGGCCAGAAGAAATAATGTGCGATGGTTAATTGGTTTGTTTAGTCTAAAAGGTGTGAAGACTTTGGTATGTTTAAAAAAACCAAAAACAACAGCAAAAGCTTTTAAAAAAGTATTTCTAGCCTCCTTTTTTAAAAAGCCCTACTCTATACTTGTGAAGGCACCCTAGAGTTCCCATGAATCCCGCTATTTATCAGTCCATTTGGATGACCTTGAGATGCTATCATCCTGACTCCAATCAGCTACATACTTGGGAGAGTGGAGGAGGGAGAAGCTGGAGAGGAAGCAGTGGAAAATGCATAAGTAAGAAGAAAAAAAAAGAGAAGAAAAATGTTCTTTTCTGGAGAGCTTGAGTTATAAGATGAGATTATAGCTAGCAGAATCAAGGGCACATAGGCATGGCACATGATGATTATGATTTATGGGAGCATTAAAAAGGAAGAAAATCAATATATATTCTGAAAGTTCTGTTTTGCTCAGATTAATCTAAACCCCCTCCTTGAGTTTGTGATGACAGCGGAAGGCTATGTTGATAAGAACTTTTCCTTTTTTTCCCCAACGATAGTTTCGATAAATGTTAATGTACAAATCCAGCTTCAGAAAATTAACCTTTTGTAGCCTTTCATTTAAAAAAAATAAGTCAGTAGGTACAATTTGCAATAAATTTAAGGTCAAACGTGACATTAGATAGGCATCTGCTACTAATAAAAAACGTACATAATACAAGACATGAAGATTCTATTACCAGGATACAAAACCAAAAGATTAATCTCTCCATAAAAAAATATTCCCTCCCTTCAGCACTTTCTGCCAGTTAGTTTCTATGTTCTATGCCTGTAGCAAAGTGATATCTTCAGCTGAAGATCTATGCTGGTTTTACTTTTTAATTTAGTGCATCATAGATCTAATCAGATGTTTGTAGCTAAAGTATCATACTCTTTTTGTCTAATGAATGCTATATGCTGATTTAATACAGTTTTATGACGTGGTTGTCTGAAAATGTTATGAATCCTTGCTGGTTTTTTTAATACGTATACAGAAATATTTTTTTCTAACAATATTAAATGTAATATTTCTAGGTATTATAGAAAAGACAAAATGCAGTTAGAAGATAAATGCAGCCACATAGCCACATGCCTGCCTCCATCTCCCCCATGCCTACAAATGGCATACAAAGCAACGGTCAGTATTCAGGACTAGGACAGGTAAAGACACAATGAAGACTCTTACATAAAGACTGCAATGGTTTTTTGACTAGAAATGGTAAATACACTATATTCTTTCTGAAGTGTCCATGTAGTCCTTGCTGGTACTTTGATATATTAAAGTACTACCTTTGAGGGTGGGTGGTTGTTTTTGTTTTTCTAACAGCCCCCTTTAAAACGAAAACAAACTTCTTAAGAAGCACTGTCCTAAAAATAGACAGAAAAATTACTATTTCACTGAAATAGTTTTGTTCCTGGAAGACTAACTTCTAGATGATTAGCATTTACAAAGGAATTATAGATAAGTAATTATCTAGATTATCAGAGTATCTACTGTAAAGCAAGCAGCAATTAATGGGAACATCTAAAGAAGAAACAAATTATGGGAAAAGTTAGACACCTCTCACTTCCATTCCCTCCCCAGTAAAACCCTTCACATTATAGGCTGTTCTACCTGTATGGAAAACCTTCTTTCCCATACTTCAGTATTTATTTACGAGGTTTAACATTTGTACTTAGTCTCTTAAATATCTCCAACTCCTTGGAATGGCTGTAGATACAATTACAGACTACATAACTGTAATTGCTGCACTGCCAAATATTAACAAAAATATGAACTATAAAATATCCTTACTAACTTATCTTTGCCACTGGAAGAAAAATTCTGTATGTTTGTATTTATTAATAGTATTTAAAATGCAAACAGTTAAAGATTTCCATTTGAAGATACCTGTAAACGGCACTAAAACTTGTCTTAGAAGAATAGTAATGAAGGTAAATATTAAATAAAGTTCTATGAGGTAAGATATTGGGAAACTGTCATTGGAAATAAATGCTTTGTAAGTATCAATCAGTGAAGCTTCACAAGACTTCTGTATAAGAGAGAAATGGTAATATATTTTTTCATTTCAGCTACTTTGTTACTGCAAGGTATGTCTAGTGGAGCTGACGACAATATATGGAGGAGAAATAAGAGGTCTGTGTTGCCAGTCCAGTCTTAGAACAACACAATGTTTAGATAGTGGGAGTTTGATTTTGTTCATAAAAGTTCTTAGATCCTAATTCTTAAAATTAAATCTCACTTCTCTTTTTAATACAATTACTTCGTGAGAGCTCACATATTTCTTTTACAATTAAACTGAACTTCAACATAGGTTGAAAAGTTAAACAGTAATACGGTTAAAGTGAGAAGAAAGGACAGTTTATGGCATTATGCCTCTCCAGATGAACACTGTAGCTCTTAAAAGATGCCTGGAAGCAGAAGTGCACAAGACTCATATTTCACAATAAGTGTATAGCTGAATTCACAGTGTGCTAGAATCCATGAACAGCCAAAGGTTAGAGAGGCTGAACACAAGCGGGTACCCTTCTTTAAGTGCCCACAACAGAAATAATATAGCTACTCTGTAAGTGAGCATGAAAGATAAGTCACAACCCCAGTGAATAACCAGTATTTGTAGTCTTGTACAATTCATGAACAGCTGGATGAGTGCTTTCTTGTTTTGATTGCTGAATGGCAGGCAATTTAAATAACTTGTGTTTTTCCAAGTTTCTACCAGATACATTCTTGCTGAAAAAGTGTGAGTATATCACCAAAACACAGAGAAATGTTGTTCCTGTAAGAAGTAAACAATGAAAAGAGGTAAATATTTTGAATGTTAATTAAGCAGGCTCTTTTCTAAAGTTAAGTCTCTTCTCAGTGTTCAGTCCATATGATGACACTACTTCTGTCATGCACAGAAGCAGAATCCTAAAAACGGATCAGGTGTATGTAAGGGACAGGGCTTTATTATAGGGGATGCTTCAGAAAGCTTGTTTCCTTCAGTAAATAATTGCATTTTTGTCTTAAATATAATTTCCTGCTCTCAAACACACAGTTTTTCATAAGTATCTGGTTTTTTTTTAAATCGTACTTACAATTTTAATATGCTTCCATATATTTTCTGCTTTTTGAGATCAACATAATTAATTATCTCTGTATATATGATAGAGAATAATTTTGGATCAAAATTGGGGCAGAGTGGCATAATTAATTGCACAAACTTTGAAAAACTGAGAGAGTAGGATTAGTAGGAAGAACATTAAATTATTTTGCAATGTGAATCATAGACACTCATTGACTTCACTGGTATTTGTATTTCTTTTACAGTCATTCTCATTCTGTTTAGTTTTTTGTCAAGTTTAAAATCCTCATTGAAGATTACAGTTTCCTGACGAATGACCCTTTTTATTTTAAGAGTGACAGAATCAAGATAGTTTTCTTTGCTGAAATTAATAACTGATGTCACATATTTGAAAGCTCATGTATAACAATGAATAATAACTTCTTCCATATTATCTGCTTGTTTTTTCTTCTCTTTGGTAGAAGTTACATGTCTGACCAACTAATTCATCATTAATTCTTTCACATAAGTTATTGTTTGATTTTTATGTTTACAAGTTTTGATGCATATAGGGTTTAATTTTAAGACTAAGTATAAATGAAACTTTCAGACTGTGGAAGAAATATAAGTTATTTTCAGTCACTGTGAGTGTATTTGTGTCTCCTCAAAATTATCATTAATCACTGTGAGACAGGAAAAGAGCTATTTTCAATGGTAGCATAGAGAAAAACCCATCCTATGGGGACATCTTTAACATTTCCATGTATTTGAGACTGACGAATTGAAAAATCTCTTGCAATTTCTGAATACTTTGTCAGATAAGGGAGAATAATTGAAAATGTGTGTTATGCAACTTCAAGATCAAATAGTGACACATTCAGAGTATATTTTGTTATCTCACGCCATAGGATGAACTCAGTGATAGTATTAAAGGAAACATCCATTCTGATTTTCACTTCATTTATCGGCAGAGCAGTGTTTCTCCCTCTGAATTTTACCATCATTGGCTGGAAATAACCAGATATTTTCAAGTTTTACAGCATTAAATTCACATTTTACATAATTCAGATCACTTACTACACATTTAGTAATGCAAATTTTATATTTTCCATACTCGTAAATAGTTTCATTGATAAATTGAGTCCACTAAACAATTGATTATTCCATTTTGAACTCTGAAATAACAAGGAACTATTCCAAATGCTTGGATGTTTCCACTTGTTAAGGAATATGTGACCAGATAAAATCATGACCAATATCAGTCCAGATATAATAGCGCTAAACAGCAACTTTCTGAAAATCCAGCAGTGTCAGGTATGACTATAGATACTCCTTTTCTACTAGTCTCAAGTGTTGTTGAAAACAGAGGAAGGAATTGAGAACTTTACACAAAGAATGTGTTAATGAAGTACTAATTACAGAGTGAAAATAACCTTGGAACCAGAATGCTAAGCAGGGTTAAGATTTATATTAGTAGGTCTTCCAGGCCTCTCATTTACTTGTAATATGAGTAAAAGTAAGTTAGTTTACTACAAAGTGTAGTGCTCTTAAGCTTGATCGGTTCTGGTTTGTCGGGTTTTTTTTCCCCATCTTGAAACTCGTATTTTTAAAGACAACAAATAATACATTGCAGAATTCAGAACTGCCTCAATGCCCTTGTCACTTTTATCACTGTACATTCACAAGTACCTTTCAAGATAAACAATGAAAGATATAAATAAAAATTTTCTTTATGAACAAACTACGAACTCTCACAGAACGAAGACTTTAGTAAACTTGTAGCTATGTAGACTATGACAAGTCATGGCTCTTCTAGTGTTTTTAGTAGTTTCGTGTTTTGTTTGCACTTTGTGGATGATACTGTGTCGTATTTGTTCTCTTTTCAGTTCTCTCTCCTGTACATTGAGATAGCCTGAAAGAAAACACTTTAGCCTTGTGTAATTAATTTTTCAGTACCAGTTTGCATGAATCGTGCTAAATATTTCATTTGCTGCAATAATAAGAGCAGACAATGACAAAATAAAAAAACCCACATTGCATAAGTTGTCTCTTGAATATTGGAGTTGACTTATATTTTGAATGCCCTTAACACTTGTGAGAGCTGCTGGCTGAGGTGCTTGGGTACCACTACAGCTTTTTGCTAGGGAGCAGCAATGGTTAATCACAAGAAAACAGTATTAGGAGATGCAGACGGGACCTTCCAGTTTCACTGAGAGCTTCTTTAATTATGTTTTAGGTTAAGAGAGTCTATGTGCAAGATCAATCCCTTGTCTGATCTGTTTGTATCAGTTATGAGAATGCTTTTTATTATCAAAGCATAAGCTTAATTCAAATAGCGTGGATACTATGTATTCATTCCAGTGGCATTTGGGGTAGGTGGAGAAACAATAGTTCATTCTGTCTTTCACTGAACATTGACTCCACCGTGAGGAGTTTTGACACCCACCAAGTTGGACTGAAAACTGAAGTAGTGACAGAAATTCCTTCATTCTGTGTTTTGTTAGCAATCTCTTATTTGAATTATGTATTTGTATGCTCTGAGATTTTTTTATTTTGATATTAGAGGGAGGGAAGCAAGGAAGATGGCAGCTTGATTAAAAAAAAAAGTTTCTGAACACTTTAATATATTAGTTTTAGCCAAAGTTATCGTCGTCCCCTCACCTGTTAAAAACAAAACTACAAAAACCCAGCCAAACAAACCAAAACCCCAGAATCTGTGAAAATGGCAAACATGTTGACAGTATTTTATAAAGAGAGTTGTTATTTTCCTACTATTTAAATGTACATAGCTATGTCAGGTTCTGGACTGCAGGTAAATGCAGAACAAAGGAGAGAAAGTATGGAACAAAAAAACAGTGAAAATGAATCGTGGTCTTTTTCTTCACTGAAGAGAAAGTAGGATGCCAGTAATGATGACTTCATTGCTGTACTTCATTGATGACGTATCAGTATTGCTGATGTGGCAGGGATCTAGATGTAATGACCATGCTGAAGCTGACTTGAACTTTTTGCTCCTGCTTTGTTTTTACATAAAGGCAACATAAGTATTCTAGGTCTGGTTGGACCAGGCTCTGAGCAACCTGCTCTAGTTGAAGATGTCCCTGCTTACTGCAGAGGGTTGGACTAGATGACCTATAAAGAACCCTTCCTACCCAGAGCGCCCTGTGATAACTTTCCAGATGCAAATGGAGCGAAACAGAAGTGGAGACCTGAGTCACAGGTGTATTCCTGCTAGTCACCTTGCAGTGTTTTATTGAGAAGTGTTACGTTATTCGGGAAGATGTCCTTGAGGAGAAAAGTTGCATTGTTCCTGGTGAGTTAGAACACAAGTTAAAAATCATATTATACTTTCCAGATAAGTAAATGATGCTGCCTGGGTCCTAGCCAACATTAACTTTACAGTAAAGCAAGTAGTGAGAGATTGTGTATGTGCCATTGCAGAGTATTATGACAGTTGCTTTTATGACCCTAATCTATCTACTGCCAGGTACAAAAGGTGTAATGTATACATAGGCACAGAACAGTATTTTATGCCATCAGCACATGCTTCTGATGATGGTAGACTCAAAAAAACCTGGTGTTGTCTAATTTGTTTGCTTTTATGGTGTGTATGGAGCTAAGTAGAGTTCTGTGCTTTGCTGTTCTTTTCATATCTTACCTTAAAAATGCTGTAGACCACTGAAAGAAAATGCAAACTCATGCAAAATCTAGTGTGACCTTTGAGAGCCATAAGTGGTTAGGCTGGCCAGATGCAGGCGTTACATTGTGCTGCGAAATGACACCTTTATAATGGCTAATTCCTGCAAGGGGCTTAATCCGTGAAGACACCAAACAACTTGCAAAAGATATTAAATGTCTCCAATGCTTAGTAGCTTGGTAAAAGTTTAAGATAATCTTCAATTTCAGTGTTAGCCTCTTAAAGCATTGAAAAGAAATAGGCATGCTACCTTTGGTAAAAATAACTATACCGAAAGCTCATTAGAATTCAAATAGCTCTCCTGATAAAAAAGACTAAGCATATTCCTTATAAGCTGTAATTGTTTCAATACTTACTTTGCCTTTCTCCTCCCATCCCTTTTGTTGTCTCCTTGAGAGCCTTCCTAATGGCAAATACATAGCGGCAGAAGAATCTGCGCAAACAATTATTCTAGTTTTTCTTTGCCAATATCTATGAAACTTCCTATTTTTTCTCTGAGAGAATTTGGCAGAACTAGTATTCATTTACAAAGGAAAAATAATTAGGCTGTATAGCTAAGGGGATTACATAACTTAGCAATGAATCCCTGAAAAGATTTTTATGGACAAAGCACAGTATGATGTAATTTTAAAATGTTATGTAGTGCTCTGAGAAGCCTTCCAGGTTTGTTTTGATGGGTGTACAGGACCTGCAATTTTAAAATATGCTCAGATGAATCTCAGTTTATCATGATCAATATATCTGTGGAAACAGGGTCAAGCTTCAGGTCCTTTGTCATCCTGTGTGCTCACTCCAGCCTGTACAGTAGAACTGAAAGTAGGGGTAAGATGCATCTCTGTAGTAATATCTATCACTCTGCTTTTACAGGTGCAAGTTCCTCCTTTTAAAGCTATTGCACTCATATAAGCAAAAAAACCATTGCACAACAGCAAAAGTTCTAAATAATGGAGGAAATAGAATAGACCGTGTGATGTACCATTAGAAGATAATTGGATAAGATAGTTTATCCATATTGCAATCTATCTGCATTGAGAAATGAAGTGGGAAAAAGCCAGTCTTTTCCTAGAGTTAGACCTCAGTCCCATAGGAACCTCTCAGCCAGGTGGGGGGATACATGTTAATATGAAGTCTCAAATCCAGTGTAGGCTGTAACTGATACTAGAAGTCAAGAACTTGTGTGGATATGAATGAAACTCAAGGAAGCAATTTGTACTTGGCAGACAAAGTAGTATGTAAAGCAGAGTTGGATTATTTGACTTCCATACCTGTTTCAACGATCTATTCAGCTCTAGGTGTAAAGTCATGTTATGTCTATGAATTAACTTATAAACCCTGTATTTTTCAGTTTCAAATGTTGTATTGAGCATTAATTGTAGTCTGCTGATCACCAAAGCACTATGTTTCATAAGTAATGCAGGTATTAAATACAACTATACAAAAGACTTCTTGGTCTGCTGTTCCAAAATGCTTGAGAAAAATACGACCTAGTAAATATCTCCAATTTACACAGTGTGAGTTAAGGTAAGGGTAGAAGTCTGGTGATCCGTCTGCATTGGATTCACAGTGCAAGGGCTCTTCTCTTGGTGCGAGGCACCTGTAGCCTTGTCCAGGGTGAGGACTTTGCATTAGAAGTGGAAGCCATTTTTAGGCGTTATTAATTGCCTTTGTGGATACGTTGGGGTCAGAGAGGTACAAGAATGATAAAATGATCACGTCCCAGAGCTGGTGAGTGAGGTATATTAAGTTTAGTCAAGACCTCATGAATAGATAGGAAAAGAAACAAAAGCAGGTGGGGCCTCTGTTGGAAGAAACAAGGAAAATACTCTTTCTTTATCAGAAGTTGAAAGGGTCAGAAAAGGACATAATGAGACAGAGATACATGCACTGCAAGGCGGTGAAGAGAAGTAGTTGCTAATGTCAGAAAACACACAGATAGGTCACCAAAAGTATTGGTTGATGCATCTAAGCCAGCCAGGGGTCAGAAGAAGCAAAGGCGTGTGTTAAGTCACTCACCTGAGTTAAGAATCTTATTGTCTGTTCTTGGCTTCATCAGCATGAAAGAGCACTGCAAGAATGAAATTCTAAGTATCACTTACCATCAGATATGGATCGGAAAGGCAGGTATGGGTGAGCAGCATCCAGTCCTAGTTGGGAAGACTAAGGTACTTGAGAATTTAATTGAAACTGGAGTATTGATCCATCCCAGGTAGCTGGAATTGCTGGTTGATAACCACTGAGATGAAAACGGTGTAAGAGTGCCCAATAATTTTTAATGACATGGAACAAAGTCCCTGAAGCAAGTCTCATCTGAAGATGAGGAAAAGTTGATAGAGCAGCTTGTTGAGGTTTGTTTGGGATATATGAGTACTCGGTCAGTATTCTTAAATGCCATAAATATATTAGCATCTCTCCAGAGAGAAAATTGCTGGTTTTGTTACTAATTTATAGGGATTTCATTTAATAAGTTCTTCACTTTAAGAAAGTTATTATTTTGTGTAAGTAAATATGTCTGGATTATAGGTATGTGTTAATTTTTTGAAGATTAGATCTGGTGGTCTAAATGTCAAATGTCAGCTTCTGGGCAGACTGCAGCAGTTATATTGGGATGCTCATATTAACATGCAGGCACACAAGCAGAGCTTTTACATGTCTGCAGACCCCTTAACGATCAGATGTTGTTGATGGACAGCTTGAAATTGGCTTTTTTCAGCGGCACTTAAAGCAGATCTTTTATAATCACATTAAAACCTTTGGAATCCTTGAGCCTTTGACATTCATTATCTAATACCAAACAAATGGTCAAATACGCCTCCTTCTGCAGACTCTAATCTTCTTCTATCTGTACATCTTTTTTCCAAGTGTTTCATTACAGATCTGCTTTTCAGGGGTATTTTTATCACATAATTGGAGAATTTCAGTGATCAGCACTAGGTTCATTTTATTTTATTCTCCGTGATAATCAGCTTCTTGGCAAATGAGCGACTTCTAACATAGCTATGTATGCTAATGTTGCTAGTCCTCTATTCACCTCAGATGGTATTCTCATACTCCCTAGTACTCTTTTCTCTAGAATACATTATTTGTGTGCACATAATCACCGTTTTTTTTGTCATTTTAAGAAGTTTCAAATATTTTCCCCAATATCAAATGCACTGTAGTAGTCACTGTTTATAACAACAAGGCATGTGCTAGACTGTAGAATGTCTTAGCAATATTTTCAGCTGCATGGTACTCAATGAAACACTGAGGACTTCATGAGACCAAAAATAAGAGTTTACATGGTCCCTTGCCAACTGTTTCTGTTTCCTAAAAGAATCGAGTATATAAAGATCAGTTTTATTTCTGCTTTGTATGACATCCACATCTTTTAAATTTGAAGGATGGATTATTAAAACAATGT
Source organism: Coracias cyanogaster (assembly GCA_033124195.1). Taxonomy (NCBI): domain Eukaryota; kingdom Metazoa; phylum Chordata; class Aves; order Coraciiformes; family Coraciidae; genus Coracias; species Coracias cyanogaster. Next base: position 38,062 of record JAVSBS010017087.1, read on the forward strand.
ACTTTGTTAAAAAAATCAAACAAAACTACACTTACTGTTGGCTCTTTATTAAACCATGTATCTTGATTATACCTCGGTAATGTTACCATTTCTATCTGGAACAGTTTCAGAATGTTAATTGAACTTTATTAGTTTCCTGAGATAATATTGAATGTAAAACTAATCCTGCTGATTGACTGTTATTGCAAGTTGTATTGAAAACTGGAGACTTTTTCCACTTAACATGACAAACATTAGGCCATTCAGATTTATGGATTGCTGAATTTTCAAGACAAATTACGTTGTCTTTTCAATTCTAAAAAGCTAAGTAAAGCTTAAAGCAAAACTAACACCTTCTGTGTTAATGAAATGCAGCTTCTTTTAATTGAAGTACAAGTAATTGCAGTAGTTTTACTTTTCACAGTGGTATGCTTATAGTGATAGCTCAGAACAAATACAAATTCTTCCATTTCTTATCAAAAGTTTATGACAATTCTATAAGGAAAAAACATAGAATGTTTTCAAGCAGAACAGATTTGGATTTCAGCAGCTTTTTAGGAGTTACATAGACCATATTCCCATTTGTCCTCTCACTGAAGTGTTGAATATATATATGCGTTACTGGACATACAGTATATTCTGGACATTAAAACACCTGTATTTTATAGAATACAGCATGACTGAAGTATCAGATGTTTCATTTTATGAGGTTTGAATAATTGTTTCCATATGGCGCATGATAAAAAGCTGTTGTAACCAAGGGCTGATAAACTTACTGCTTTTATTCCAGATGGCCCAATTTGTGCATCTGCATTAATATTAAAAATTTAAGTGTTTTCTTTGAGAATCAGCTGAATAGTGTCCTAGGAGCCAGGAATGTCTCTGCTGGGCTGGTTTTCCTATTGCAGTTATTATCCTTCTGTCTTGATTCCATATTTTAAAATTTTTTTTTTTATATGCTTTCTCACAGTGTTTAAGATGGGGAACTGTTTGTGAACAGATATTGGAACAAGAAATTTACATACAGTTTTCACAGAGATTTTGAGTTAAGTTGCATTTTATGTAAGTTTAACCCAGTTTATTTAGCCAAAAGGAAGCATAAAGGCTGAATAAATATTTAAGTGAATTCAGCCTAAGTGTATAGAAAACAGATGTAAATTACTAAGACAAATTGCCTTTGTATTAAACTTTTCTTGCACAAAAGTCTTTTGAGCAGCTCATTAAAAATACCTTCTGGGTACATTCTCTGTTAAACCAATATCCTTTAGAGTGAAGCTAAAGTAGTAAGTATTTGAAAAGTTTCTTGTCTCCTTGTCAAGTAAAAGCTTCATTCTCAGACAAAGAGCTTGTATCTCTCTGTCTGTTTGGATGAATGTTTATATTTACTTAGCATTCCAGGAGAAAAATGCTGTTGAATGAACTGCTATGTATTCTTTAGAAGTACCTGAGGATATTGTCTGCCTCTTTCTAAAGCCTATAAACTCACAGGATGGTTATCTCTCACCAGCCAAAACCAGAGTGCAAAACATACTGAAAAAGTGCCAATAATAATGGGAAAATATCTGGAATTTTTTTTCAGTAAGCCTTAGGTGTCAGCAGGCTCCTCTCATGACCATCCTTGTTCATCTACTCTACGGAAGAAATTTTTTAATGTCATTGTTACTCAGGACTTAAATCAGCAAACGTATGAAGTCTTCCCTTACATGTGTTTCTGAATATCCCACTGTTTTGCCCTGCAGCTTTTTCTTAAGTAAGACTTGTTCCATTTGTGCTCCCAACTGCAATTAATATTAGACACAATTTGAATAACCATATGTAATTGTTCTTTTTTATGCCTTGCCTTGAAAAAAAAAAATCATACATCTTACTCTAAATTAGAGTCAAAGAGGTCATGCTACTCATTTTTTTAAAATTAAGCTCATGAACAAGTGTTTCTTCTGCTGTCTACTGATTTTCCCTGAACTCTTCTTCACACAGGTGAGTGGAGGCGAGAAGAGATTATGGTTGACTGGGAATCTTCCAACAAAATATCTATGCATCAGAAAAGGTCAATTTGTCTATGTAAAACATTTTTGCAGTAGTAAACACCTCATTCTTGCAGGGGGAGTTTCTTACATTTAGGATATGTTTGTAGATGAGGACCTTTAATGATAAAAGTCCATAAAATTTTGCCCTTAATCCCTTAGTTTTTTCTACCTCTGTATCTCAGTGCTTATTTGTGAAGCGTTCTTGAAGTCTTAACCTATGTGAAATGCATCTGGAGAAACTTGCAACTTCTCTGAGAAAAGCAGCTATAGTTCATGACACTTGCAAGCTCCCTTTGTTGAGCTGGAGGTCTGCGTGTCCCATGAGAAGGACAGAATTGCGCTCTTCTCTGAACTTTTGGGTTCTTCCAATATAGCTTCCAGAGCCTGTATAACCTTTGCAAGAAAGAGCATGGTGTCCTGTGCTTGCATTTTGACACTGTTGTTTGTATGAGATGACTTGAGAAAAGTGTTTCTGCATGTGTGAAGAAAATGATAACCTTTATTGGAGGGTTCATGTAAGTTACAACTGGTAACAGAAGGTCCTGCACGGGGAAAGGTCTTTTCGCCTTACCATTGGTCCTACATAGAAATCATCTGTCAAAGATGATGAAAAAGCTGAATTCTGTTTACTGTGAGCTAATTCATTGTGGCTTCCTACAAAGAAAGAACCTGGCCTAATCTACACCACTATTAAATGTATGCAAATGAAAGTATAAGGTCAAAATGATGCAAAAATAACAAACTGGGAGGTTCTAGAAAAGCAGGGTCGGAAAAAAGTGACATCCTATTTCTAATAGCTCTAAATTACCAGAAGCTTAGAGAGAAACAGTTATATCTTCCCATTTCAATGGAAAAGTCCCACAAACCACCAATGAAAGCTGGGAAATGGAATTTTCCAGTGTTTTGAATACAATTAATTATTATATGTTCATTTTTTTATTGGAAGCTTGAGAGTTATTTCCTTTTTAAAGCAAAATCAGAATTTATGTCTAGGTAAATGAGGGCATTCTACTTGCAGTATTACTCCTGCTTAAGAGTAGATCTGTGTAGTTCACTAAGTACCAATTACATTCCCGAAAGCTGTCAGCATTAACCCCTGAATATGCGTTAGGAGAGATACAGAGAAAGTGCAGGCAAATCGGGAGAGCAGCTCTCTAATGATCTTGCAGAGGGGAACAGTAGGCTGGAGAATCTGTTGAATGTATTAGCATATACTTGTGATGTGAATGTGCAAGGCTGAGGAGTATAAAGCTTGTGAGAGGGAGACATCTTAAAATAGTGTGGGTGGTGTAGTAGGTGAAAAATTGCCCCATGTAGTGATATATTAAGATACAGCAAGGGGATTATTAAAATGCCAATGTAAACCTAAATGACTTCTGATTTAAATTTCTGATGTTTCAATTTTCTGACTCTCTTGAGAAGAAGCAAAGCCTGTGTTTATTTGATTGCATGGCAATCTAAATTATAATTAGAGGTGTGGTGTTTGCAATCTTGATGTCTGATATTGGTCAAAAAGCCTTAGAAGCAACTGGTCTGACAGTTTTATTTCTTTTCAGAGTGTATCATGCAGCTCTCTAAACTGCTTGTAATATAATTGGAAAGCACTGACCCACGATCTGCAAAAGTAGCATAACTAATACATTCCAGCTTAGTGAATCTTGTAGCAGAGACAAACTCTAGTGATAATATATGAATTATCTTATTCTGTCCTCTCCATTACCCTGTCAGTAGATGTGGCAAGATACTACAGCTCCTCACAGCTCCAAAGCACTACCTACAATATTGCAGATATAGATTTCCAGCCCCTTAGCACTTCAACTTTTTAGCTCATTCACCAAACCAGTAAGTGTTCATCACTTTTTTTTTTAATTTAAACAATCACAGAGCACAAAACTGATAGGCTACTGTGAAACAGCATTTGTGAAGATACAGAAGGTTTCTGAGGATCTATCTTCATCAGTGTGTTACTTGTTCCATTCAATGAAAAGTTGACTTGTTAATGAAAGCTGTTAGAATAGAATAACTCCATAGAGAGAAGGGTATAGAACCTGCTTTCTGACATTCATTTAGTCTTCTCCTTGCTTCTCATTTTAGTACCATTCAGATTTCAGGATGCCTTCCACAAGGCTCATGCTTCCTTATAAATGTGTGAAAGTGACAGTGTAATGAAAAATGTAGTAAAAATAAAACAAATCCAGATCTAATAAGGCACTCACTAACTTCACTAGCATTATATAACAAAAATATTATTTCAGAGTAAGAAAGCACTGCAAAGTATAACTGATCTTCAGTGCCCAAAATATTTTATTTCTAGTGTCTTGTCTCTACCCCGTCATGTGCACTGAAACGTACAAGGTACAACATTACTTTTATCATACTTCTCCACATAGTATGTTTGCCCCAGAAAAAATTGTCATTCCTGGGTGAGATAACTAATTATTTGAAAAGTTAAGATACTCTCACAAAGCTTTGATGTGGTAAAAAAACATGACTTTTTTCACTTTTAACCAAAAAATTAATAAAACTTTCAAAGATACACAGAGCAGGAATTAATTATGGTGCCTCTGGGTTTTGAAAATACTGTAATTTTCTAATTACAGAGCTTCCAAAGTCATATATTCTGATTTGCTCTCAGATACATGCATATAAGTTTACTAAGGTTAAGAGAGGTAATACGTAACTTCGGGAGAGGGAAAATATATCCTAAAAGACTTTCATGTCGTACACATATTAGATCATAATGTATAATAGAATTAAAAAAAAATACTCTTTTTATGATAGATATTAGAATGAAATATTACATACTCTCTGTCTAGACTTCGGAAAAAGCTCTAGCGAATATGTCTGAGGCAGGAAAAAGCAAGAGACAAGGAGGGTTAAAATACGATCATTTGTCTTAAATATAATTTAGAATAGTTTCAAATTTTCCCTGCTACTGTATTGTAATTGCTGAAACAAGGCCACGTTGTTGGCCAAGTCCATTCTGTTTTCTCTCACACTTGTTGCAGGTGCCACATTCAGGATTAATTGCTCTAGGCAATTGTGGGGAGGTGACAGAAGGCCAAAAAAAATCTGAGGATTATTCAGAGCTCATGTTTGAAAGCCACCATATTTATTGTTTTTTCTGTTGTGGTAGGAAGGGTTGTGCATTGTGACTCTGAAAACAGCAAAGGTGCAAATAGTTCATACAATAGTTTTTGTGGCTTTAAGTGATACCTGATAGATTATTTAAATTTTAAGCAGAAAAAAGGATATTTAGTCTCCTTCCAATTTGTGAATTGTTTCAAGGTTTGGCAATAGAGCATGTCGCCTTACAGCATCTGCCCATCAATAAGAAATACTAAAGTACACACCAGATACTGAGATTCCTTTCACAAGACATGAGTAACATAAACATTGTGGAATGGGGAGCTAAAAGTCTGCACTAGGAAAATGATGAACTGTATGAAATCTCAGCTTCTAGAAACCCTTAAAACTGGTAGGAAATATGATGCCTTCTGCAGAAGTCAAGGAGAGACCCCTTGTATTTTGAGTGGGATCTTAGTGTATCTAGACCTCAGACTATACTAATATCTGTCATCTGAGTATTCGTGAGCAGGACTTCATGCATACAGGTGTGGAGACAATAGCTCAAAACCCTTTGTAGATGGTATGCTAACTACTTCTGTGGTGTCATGGAGGTATGTTGTGAAAGTATGTATTTGATCAAGCTCCTTTGATTTTTCAGGGAGAACAGCTTTAATTCAAGAATCCCAGCTAAATTCAGGCATATATTAGTTACATGTGCAAGAACAATGCTGTAGGCATCTTGCTTCAGAAGGTAGGGTTTAAAAACATAAATGATGCATCACGATCTTCTCCTTATGATAGAGTTTTATTCTCTGATGACTCCTGCTGTTTTGAAGCTCTTTAAAGAATCCATCAAGACAAGCCTAAAAAACCCTCACTGTAGTACTTAATTAAAAGATGTTCACTGAATTTGGTGTTTTCTTAAATGTTCACGTACATCTCACATTTCATCGGGATTGCAGCCTATCGTAGATACTTGCAGGAGTAGTTGCAATTTTAGATTTTATAAACAGCTGACACCTCTGTGATACTCATACCGCTAATTACCCAATGGAGAATGGATGTTTCTAACCACTATAAATGAACTGAAACCGCTTTGCTGGTAATTCAAATGTTCATGATCTGTTTCTTAAATTTAGAAGACATTTATCCAGTTATGCTTGATTTGATTCACTGCTGTGTTTCAGGTGAGCAACTGCAGTTTATTAAGTTCTATAAACTGAAGAAGTGAGCAAGAACCACTAAGGAAATCAGATGTGTTCAATGAAAAAAGTTCCTTCATTGTTCATTAACAGAGGTAAAACTCATTGCTGCATGAACTAGTCCAGTTTGTAACAAAGCTGTCTATCATATATTCTTCTTTGATTCTCTTGGAAGCTGATTTTTGTTAGTGGGTTGTCTCAGTACGTTAGTCAAAGTTAAATGCCGCAGGATAGAGATAATATCCAATTACTTGTTTGGCTGAAAATTATTTTCTGTTGAAGTTAGAACAAAAGACATAGGAAATACCACATCATCTTTAATAAATCTTACAGTATTACAAAGAACCTTGGGGTGCTATGAATCTGCTTCTAAAGTGTGCTTCTCTGTTAAGGCAGAAAATTGCACCGAGGAAGAAAAATACCCAACTTCTTTCTGCTCCATTGCAACAGTTTCACAGGTGATTATTCGCTTTGAATTTGCATTGGAAAAAATTTAACATTACTAACACTTTGACTGAATATGAATTCTGATATAGTATGCTAATTAAAAGTCAGTTTGGTTACATATGTATATATGTTCAAGAGGAGTCTGGTATCTTCATAAATTACTATTCTCAGACATTTCTGCTTCTTACAACATCACTGATTTCTTTGCATATCGTTTAAGAAGCACAAGTGTAATCTTTAGAGTATAAGAATAGGGGAAAATTACTTCTTCCTCCCCCCTTCCCTATTACAATTACCATCATAACAGTTTCTTGGTTTACCAATCCTATTCTTGTTACAGTCTCTGTCACAGAAATAAGAATGGATTTTTAATGCCAATGCAGGCTGTGAAACGGTAAATGGCTTTGTGGCTGAATTACTGGAATGTAAGGTATTATGTCCAGAATGCACTTACAGGTTCTCCAACCTCTAACAGAAAAGAAGAATGGCAATCAAATGAGCAACACTGAATAGGGCAGAGCAGTAGATTTGCCTATTGGTAGTGGCGAGCTAAGAAATTAATTTTTGGAGGGGGAAGATTTTTCTTTAATTTTTCCTCTTCTGTCTTCCTCCTGTTGATCATATTCTGCAAGCTAATGCAGTTACCAACAGGCCTCCTTAAGAATGGTAGCAATAACCATGGTATTGGAATTAAACTAACAACAGCTAAAAGCAAAATTAATTTCTCTTTTCTGTTGTAGTAATGAATGGATTTGACCCATGAAATTAACTAGTGCATTCATATCATTCCCTAATCTCTTGTCAGTAACATCTGAATCATTTTATATTTTAACTCTTGCTATATGTTAGGAGATATCTTCAATTAGCTGTCACTGCTAATTAAATAGTTATGGTCAGTTAGTACTCACTTATATACATGTAATCACAATTTTTAGGGTTATTTGGGTTATCGGGGTTGTTTCAGTATTACAGAATTACAATTCAGATATGTGTTTGACAATTCAGTGGAATCCTGTTCAGTGGGTAACAGTCATTGATTTTTATGAAAATATCATTTTGTTGTAGGTGCCATAGGCAATTGGTTCAATGAATTTCATGTGTTTAAATGGTTTAAGCAGTTCAGCAAGTGTTCCTTGCCTTGTACTCATCTGTTCTACATTTTATTTAATGCCTTTCATCCAGTTTAAACCATGACATCATCTCTGAGTGTTTCATACAGTATTGTCTTAGACATTCTGAATGGCTTTATACTGTCAGCAGTTGATCTTCGTCAGATTTTCTGTCTTGATTTTTATCCTGCCTTGGTGATATATACTTTATTAACTGTCCATTTTGAAACACATCAAAAGAACAACATGCTATAATCTTAATCTTTAAGAAAATGTCATTTTGCCTGCCCCAGACCAGTTCTTCATATTTTTGGATGTTTAAAAGAATTACTGCCAAAGCACTATTGCTGTTATTTATATGGTATTATCAGCTTCAGTCATGTAACTGTCACAAGGACAACGATCACAGCAAATGTGCTGCTCTTCAGCACTGGCAAAGGGAAAGGAAAAAGCATACGCTTAGAGGAGTCTCATGAGATGAGTTACCTATGGATGAACCCTCTGCGATTTCCCCATTCTAATCTCAGGTGAAGATTAAAAAAAATTAATGACACTTTTTGCTGTGCAGTTCAGTACTTCAGTGAAGGTGATTTGACAGCCATCTCTATGAAAGAGCAGATGGTGTAAGAATACTCTGAGGTGGATTCTTTTCTTTTCCTCTAATAGATTGTTTCATTCCAGTGAATAATTGATGGAGAAGGGAAATTCCTAGCATAAACTGCTCACTAGGAACATCAAAATTGTTTGAGAGGAAAACAAAGCCTTATTAATTTAGGAGGGAATTGAATACTGTTCAAAAGGTGCCTGTTATCAGCCATTTTAAAGAACATTCGGACAAAAGAATAAAAGCTAGTGATATTTATGGTTGTGTGCTCTGTTGATGTTCAAGCACATGCTGTCAGCAAAAGGTGACATTCCGTCTGTATGTGTGTACGTATATATGGAACTCAGAGTTTATTGTCTGTCCAGATAATGTTCTAACAATTACTAGAACATTATCTGGACAGACAATGCAGGGGAGGCAATGGGCACTTGTCGTTATCACAGCTAAATCTGGCTGGGACCATGGCAAGTCCAGGCCCACCTTGGAACCTGGCACTGTTGGGTCAGGTCATCACAGAGCCTGTGGCCATCTGCTAGAAATGGCAGTAATAATATTTACAGGGCTGCGCCTCACATGAGACTGTACCTGACTAGTTATGTGATTTGGAGCAGCCGTGACCACACAGAGTGGAAATAGACTCCAGCATTGGGGAAACGAAGCAGGAAGCTGTGGTTTAGAGATTCTTTTTATTTTTTCCCTTAGTCGCCTGATTTTGTACTGTCTAAAAAGAGATGATGTACTCAAACATGTGGAAAGTTACGCTTCTGCTTAGTTTCTCTTTTATGTCTCCTCCTCCTACCTCATTCTCATGTGATGCTTTAAAACGGAAAATTGAGACCCGAGAAGGCATTTGTTTAAATCTTTGAGGAGTCGGCAGTAGTGTTAGGAAGCGGTAGGCAAAGGGGTGAGCCAGGGCTACTCTCTCACGGGCAGGTGTCAAGGCAAGGGTCAAGGGAGCTGCTCCAGCGTGGCCAAGAGAAGATATGGTGCTAGATTCTGTATCGATCAAGAGACACCGAGTTTGTGAGACCCATACAGAGCAGCTGGGGGAGGTATTGAAAGAAGGATTTCTCTGCCTGGGCACTCAAACAGGCTGCTTTTAGACAGGTGGGGTTACGTTGCTGATGCTCTAAATACATATAATGTTCCCAGCTGAGTATTTTAATGCTACCTCAAACCTCTGTAATTGCTCAGCCAAATTTGGCAACTCTAACATTAAAAATACAATGCAAGTTTTTTACTTAAAACTGTAATAGTAGTCTTTTATTTTCTGTGTGTCTTTATAACACTACGAGGAGACTTTTTTCAAAGAAAAAGACAATTTAGTGCTAAAAGCCACAAACCGTAAAACTTTAGCAAGTGATATTAATTAGTTAGAAGATGAAAGAATGATCAAATTATTCTTCTCTAAAATGAAAATATATGGAAATTATATGCAATGATGAGTTAAAACAGAAACCATGCGAGATCTACTGTTCTAAATTAAATGGATTTGATGAAACAGAATCACTAGTTGTCCTGGTCATTTTGGGAGTGGAAAAAAGTTATTTTCTGGATCACTTAAGTGAGCACGAGTGAAAAACATTGTGTCTGAACAAGGGGAAAAAATATATTTTGCAGTGCAAAAATCAGATACACATTCAGTTGTCTTGAATGTTGATATATGGTTTCTCATAGTAGCACAAGGATATATCTGAGTGTGTATTTAGTTCTTAGCATTATTGTTGATGACTTATCAGATGTAAAATACCATTTTTGTTCAGTATGCGAATATGACATTTTTAATGCTAATAAGAGGTAAACTGTAGCATGAATATGTGACAGTACTTCAGAAAAAAAAGCAAATCACTGAATATAATAGCAAAGGTGTTCTCACTATCTTTCACATGTCTGTATCTGGAGCAGTGTTTCATAGCTGGAGAAAGTCTTAAAGTCTTTCAGCTTTTAACTAGCTCTTTAAGGTTTTGGGCTTTTGGGGTTTTTTAGCATCCAGCTTGAAAAACTTTTTTTTTTACTTTTGCCCTTGTCTGCATTGAATTGCCAGAGAATTTTCTGCCTTGTTATACAAAGTGTTTTTTGAAATGCTGAAAATGGGATGGCCTTTTAAAGCGTACACCCTGCTGCTTTCTGAGGGAGGAGGGTAAAGTTTCTTTCTTAATACCTCTGAAATTCAGTTGGAGCCACTGCTTTTTGCAGTGCTCCTGCCAGCGTGGGCACTGCTGTGTAACCATTAGTTCTGAACAGCTGCAAGTTACTACCAATCAGAACTATACCGCCTTTTTTTTTTTTAGTGCCAAGTTGATTTTTTTTTTTCAGTCCATTTCTGTATAGTTCTACCCTTTAGGCTGCAGTTAGATCACATTCTGAGCAACTGTCATGACCTGTGATGCCCCAGCGTGGTTATGATATGCCAATATTGACTTTTTAATTGAGATGACTTTATTGATGTTAAAATATTTATATGTGTTTGATTCTTCATTTCTTCTCCTGTAGTAGGTTTTGTTTAGGCAAAGCTGTTTTCAAGTTTGCTTGATGAATCAGTCCCTCTAAACTGGTAATTAATTTAGATGGCATTCTCTGAACTCTGAACTCCTTGCAATGTATCATCTTTTTGCTGCTGTGCTGCACAGGAAAGTGGAGTTTTGGCAATGCCACATGAACAGAAACCATTAATCATCCCTGTGCAATGCCTGCATCTACGCAACCAAATCTAACAGTAACTTTACTGCACCCAGTAGCATAAATGTTCAAAACAAACTCAAATGAAATCTATAGTCTTTTATCTAAAAATAATTAGTCATGTCTCCTAAAGGAATGACTCTTAAAAGTGTGAGGCTTTGCTGACCGATGGCAGCCTTACCTAAAAAGGGTAGTAGTGGTCTGAAGGATACTGTTTCCAAAAGGTTCATAAAAAATGTGCCCTAATTCAGGCAAAAATGTTATCTCAATTCCCATGCATACTAGAATATCTGTCTGTGTGAAAGGAAAAGATTGTTGGAATCCCAGCAACAGGAAAAAAAAACCAAAACCTTTTATTCCATTAGCATTTTGCCGATGAAGAATTCACCTGGAAGACAGAGATCTATGGGAATTAGAGAAATATAGCTGGATTTGTATAGATCAGGTACATCTCCCTGTCCCAAAGCAGAATGATTTAAATCAAGGTGTTGTCTTCTTTTCTGTCAGGTATTTGTTTAACCTGCTACACCTTTAAAAGACCCACAAGAATAGAAAATGCACCATTCCCTCTGTGTGTCACTATTTTTCAAACGTCAAAGAACTTTTTAACTCAGTCACCATTACTTCTGTTGCTTATAGAGGCACTCTGATAAGCATTTTGGTAATTTTATCTTCCTGTCAGTCACTCTCCCCTACCAGGAAGACAACATTTTTTTTCCCCACTATGAACCTCTAACGTACTGAGTCATCTAGTCCTTTTCTGGCTTCTTCATGTGAACAAAAGCGAGCAGAACACTCCAGGTAAAAAGGGTAGGGAAGAAACTTTTGCTTCGGCAATAGCTATCTCCATGAAAGTAACGAAGCCATTTTACAGTTGCAAGTGGATGCTCAATTGTGTGACCTGCAAAGAGGTGAAATAGAATCAGGGGATATTAGTTCTCTCTTCACAAGCCTTTCTTCCCAGGCTGATGAGGAAATGAATTGAAAATGCAAGCAGACAGAGCCTGCAGTTGCCTATGCGGTATTAGGTATCCTGTGATGTGCCAGTAAAGCCACTCACCTTCAGATTTTTGTGGTCTGCTAGAAAATTTAGAACGTTTTGTACAAAGGGCTTTTCTGTGTCCTAAAATCATTCATTTCTTGATGTGTTTTGCTCTTTACTGTTACAAGGCCACTGAAAACTCTCAGTGGAGCTTTGAATTGTGTTGGCTACAGTATGTACGTGTATAAATATTATTGTGTTTATATATTCAGGTGTACATTAATAAAGTGTGAGCTACTTCTTTTTCTGCTGCATGTGCAGCCAAGGAGTGCCTTTTTATTGTGAACATGTGACTTATGGCAGAACTTTTAATCTCCTCATGCTGCACAATCCATCAACAGACATATAGGAGATACTGCTGCCATGTTACACACAGTCAGCTGAAGATGACAAGTGCTTTGCCATAGAAGCTATGATGAGAAGACTCAAATAGGCATGTATTTATTTATTTTAATGCTGTAGTGGAGTCCTTTTAGTGCAAGACCACTCTTCTTGCATTTCTGAAATCTCTGTAAGGGTACAGAGAAGTGCATTATCACTTTGTTTACCATTTCCATCCACATACAAGTCTTGTTAAGAATTAGACAAGAAATAAAGCTACTGTTTTGCAGTCAGCTTACCTGGAACTTTGGTTGTGACACTGTGCCAATCATACTTTGAATATATTTTCCAGCTGTTTCATAGTTTTGTCTCTTTACACTCAAGGAGAGGGAAATCACACTGACAGACGTAACAGCTGTTCTTGGTGTTATCTTGACTGGTTATAATGCTCAGTAGGGGATATTGCTCCTTCATGAATTATGAAACTCTAATACAGTTCATTGTATTGTGAGATTTTATAAAATCTGCCAGGTGGGTGTTCTGTTCCTGTCTTAGAGCTTTGGTTATCTTTTTAAGAACTCCTAAATGTCTAAATGTGTCTAGACTTCAGTAAATAAAACCAGAGACTATTATCATTGGGATAAATGTTACAAATGTTGTGTGATCTCTTGTGGCCCATAAACTTGCATACTGTAAAATGATGCTTTAGTGTTGTTTCTCCGTGCAGGTTTCCCTGCAGTTACACTTTGGAAGTGAGGTTTCATTTGCTATGTATGTGAGTGTCTGCCTGCACAGATGAATGTGTGTGAATAGCAAAGCCATAGAATGAATTAAATAACCGTTATCATGTGCTTTCAATTGATTTGCTTGCAATTTGCCCATTAATCCACTTTGAGAGGTACCTCTGAGACTCTTTTAAAAATGGCATATTAATGTACAGATTTCTTATGGATGTGAGGCATGCTGTAAGTGCATTTACATTCAGAGGGGGAACTGAGGACAAGAAAAAATGGTAGTGAAGAGGGCTGTGCCTTGATTTTTCCAGAGCGATGATTTCGGGCATTGGGAATGTAACTGTGCATTTTGGGCAGTAAAAGAGAAATGAACAGTCTGAGCCTTTCTGGGATCAATAGCAGTTTTAATATTAAAACATCAGGCATGGGTCCCAAACCCACAGCAACAACAAAACCCGAGGCATGTGCTGGAGGAGCTTGTACAGCAATTGCTTAGAAAAGCCTTTCATAAATGGCTTCATTATATTGCCCTCTGCTGGGATTACTAAAGATTGCAGCCCCATGCTTGAAAGGTGGAGGAAAAAAAAATAACGGTCTGGAGGAAAAGCCATAACCTAGAATTTAGTTGGATGTTAAGCAGAATGTTTGTGGTGTTAAAGCAAAATGAGTGCTTGGGTTTTTTTTCTGCTGCGCAAGGGAGGTGTTCATTTTCTTAGAGAAAAATCTGCATAGGCTGGAGAGAGTTCCAAAGTTAAACTGATGTTACAACAGCTGATGTTACAGCCAAACTAAAGCTTTTAGAGTTTAACAAGCGATGTTAACGTAACCAGCTGTATGCAGGCATGGAAAATCTGATTGTACCAAGCAACCAAGGAAAATGGCAGAGACTTGAGAAGAAACGGACAGGAAGAGAGCACTCAGAGCAAAACAAATGGACCTTGTCATGTGTTCAGTATGAGGCAAGACTTGGTGATGCAGTGCAGAAAAAATGTGTAGTGAGAGTGGTCAGCAAACTAACAGGTCCTTTTCATGACCCTGAGGCTGGTTACTCCTGTTGTCACAGCTTTGGTTGAATGAGTTTTATTTTTAACCTGAAGCATCAGCCAGGAGTTAACAGTCAGAAATGAACCAAGATGCTGACTTCACTAATGTAGCTCTGACACAGACAGCTTGACCTAATGCGTTGGTTAAAGAAAGTTTTGCATGCAGTTTTGAAAAGGACTTGATTACTGCATAGTTCAGTTCACCGATTTTTACACGCTGCAATGATTCCTAGAAGAAAACTTTCTTTCCATATAAAGAATTGGAGAATGTGTGAATTATTCATGGCAGAAGTCGAAGATCAGATTCGTTTTGTGTAAAAGATTAAAGGTTAGGTCAGGACTCCTTGGTACTGTAAGATGCGCTGGCAGTAGTTTTATTACAGCCACTTCATTCGCCATTCTCCTTTAACAAAGTCAGTCACACTTTGAAAATCTTAGGGAAAAAGCTGAAGTGCTGGTTCTAAAGAACTAAGCTGATAACCCAAGTTAGTTCTTTTATTTACTGTATTTGCCACAAATACATTTGTAAGTGAACAAATCCTTTTAACTATTCTTTCCTCATAAGACTATTTCGCTGTCCTATAATTCCATTCATACTTGCTTTCTGTTCTAAACTCTGCATGACTATTGAAAATCAAAAGGATTTTGACTAAATCTGTTACTATTCAGTAGCTTTCAATTCCAGGACCATTCCTGGGAAGCGAGGAGAACTAGAAAAGCCCAGGGGTTTTTGTGTGCTTGAATTTGTCCCAAAGGGAGCCGTGAGTCTGGAAACGGTGCCTGGAGTTTGCAGATTGGAAAGTTGAAACCCACTGTTCTTATCTTACCCATTTTCCTCCCATCTCACTGTGGAGCAGTGTTGGTTCCATTTGCTTTCTGGATTGTGAGAACCTTTCCTCAATGCTTGTTATCCCATTTCTCACCAGTAAGGGTAAGCTGCTACCGTAAGTCTCTCCCTTCCTGGAGAAAATAATTTACGTTTCATTCTGCTTGTCTAGGCTGAAGCGCTGAAGTCTGATTTTTATGACTTGGAATGAATGAGGTAGGTGGTTAGGAGCACTCACCTGTTTTTTTAAGGAAACTGTACTGACACCGTTTTTATCCTAGCATTTCATAAAGTGTATTTTGATTGCTGTGATACAACAGTCAATAAAAGTGCGTTAAAATGCGAGGCCTATTTATGTAATGTGTCAAAACTGGAAATGTATTTTGAAAGTTCCTTAAATACTTCTGCCATTAGAACAACGTGAAAAGACACACTGCAAAATTTACTATGTTGAGCTGTTTGTAGAAACATAAAGGATTCCTGCAAAAGTGTGATTTGAGACAAAACCACAGAACTATTTAGATATCCCTAGTTACATAGTTGGAGGTTCTCACAGGCATCTTGCCTTCTAAAATGTGGGCAGTGGAGAAACAAAAGGATGTATTCTGTTGCTGCTTGAGTAAGCAATGGGAAGCTACTGGAAATGAACTGGTGTGTAGAAAAAGAACACTGATCTCAACTGCCTAACAGATGATGTTACTTCGATTTGGGGTTCTTTCTTAAAAAAAAAAAAAAAAAAAGGAAAGCTTTTTGTTTTAGACTAAATGTTCTTTTATACTTTTGAGGAAGATAAAAGGAAGTATTTATCAAGTGAACAAAGTGTATATTTGATATGATGTATCATAAAATCCTGTTCTTCTTTCTTTTGATTCCTGAGGATATTGTGGTTGGGGCAAAATCCTGAAAAATCCTGTTTTCACTTTTGGAGGAAGCTTTCTGCTGGAGACTGATAAAATGATAGAACAGTATTTGTTATATTTAATAAAATACTAAACTTCACTTCTATAATTCATTTTTGTTTTGGAAAATGATATGTAGCCCTGTTCATCTACGCCTTTCATTTCAACAGTCTTACAGTGATATAAAGGATTTATATGGGTAAGTAGATTCCTATATATCTTTTATTTTTTAAAAAAACCCTACACTTCGTATTAAAATGTCTTGAGTAAAGCACTGAATAATATATCTATGCAGAGTTGGAGAAATCTCCAATGATTTCCAGCATCAAAGGTCATTTTTTCTTCTGATAGTTTAGTGACCTTTACATTAATTTTCTATTTTATGGATTTTCATAAATTATTTACTTGTATGGTTAAATACTGAGAGCAAAGTTCATATAAAATACTAGTTTTTGTAAAATGGGACTTTGTTCATGGAGACTGATTTTGGAAATGTCTGCTACTTCTGTTCCCAGAAAATAAAACTGGCACCTTTTTTTGTTGCATACCAATACAGAGCATATTTTTGTTTTCAAACAGTGTGTAATAATGAATAAACTGTAAAATACGTTAATATAAACAAGAATAAAACCAAGGTAACTCATCTTCACTGTGCCTCTTAGGACACTGAGCTTGGCTAAGAGAAGAAAAAATGGCAAATCCAATAATTATTTAAGATGCTGAAAAGAATAGACTACATGAGTGCCAATTAGCGCATGTTTTAGATGTGCTGCTGGGTGGATGAGATGAAGGTGTGCTTTTGTCAGCATTATTGTTCTTGGCATCTGAATTATTTTCAGTGGTTTTAAGTAGCTGTTATAGAATTGAAGCACTAATTCTGCAATAGTTTGAACAGTCTAATAGAGGTTGCGTAGGCACAGCTGGGAGGAAGATATGATGGTTTTTCATATGCTTGAGAATGATCTTTTATTCATCTGTTGCCTATGTACTCTGGTCGTCACAACACCAAGACTCCTTATTTTGTATCTGAACTTGATTCCAAATCCAGTGAATTCAGTAATAAACTTTCCATACAGTTGGAAGACATTTGTCTTACAATCTGTTTCCACGATATAATACCTATTTATTTGGCAGGGTGGGGGGAAGTTATAGTGTTATTGTTTATAATATATACGAGAGGAATGTGATTGTTCTGTGTGAAACTGGAATTTCATTAGAGATATTTCCCTCACTTTTTTTTTTTTTTCCCCAAGGGAGGTAATTCCCGATTTTCACCAATGTAAGTAAGCGGGAAATAAGATTCAACACTTTGTCATAAAAATATTATGACTGTAGATTATACACGTCTTCAGAGAGACACTGAAAGGCAGCTTCAATGTATGGTCTGGGCAGCAAACCTCAGACTACAGTTTCTGGAACAAAAAAAGAGACTAAGGTATGTATTCTGCTACCTATAGAATAATTTAGAATTTAATGTTTAATTTTGCAAAGAATTTACTGTTTTATATGATGACCAACTTGGCTCACAGGTCAGGTCGTTTCATCAAATCTCGTTAATGTGTGCACAGGTAAATAAAAAAGGTTTAAATGTAAGTACATACACTAGAACAAAATATTGCCATCCATACACAACCTTGTGGACAGTAGAGATGCAGTCAGAAAAATCTGAAATAGTTCAAATTCAGATTTATTTAGAAATTGTCCTTCAGTTATTCTGAATTAAATTCTTTATCTGTAAATGATAACATCAGAAATAATCTCAGCACAGTGAGAATATGCTGCATCAGGAAATGACACATTTGTAATTAATACTAAATTGCAGTTTGTTGTGCATTTATTTAATATCTTTGGCTTTTCAGTTTTCCTTTTTTCTCTCCATTTATATAATTTCTTATTTGTTTTCCCAGTTCAGTTCTCTGATCTGTAGCCCATCCCTGCTTTCCTCTCTGCAGTAATTAAATTCCTGCCTTCGTGACTGAAGCACAACTACGCTTTTCATTAGATCAAGTCTATTTTTTAACTTTGCTTTTGTTACAGATTCATGAAATGCCTTTTGAAATTTTTAAAGCCAACACATACTTGTAGAACAGATTAAAAGCAGGGGAAAATGAACAGTAATGAGCTCATTTTCAGAGAAAGGAATTCATTAGCATGTGGTCTTTTTGATTTCTGTCAAAAGAATGGTCCTGGGTGCAGTTCCTTTTACTGCCTTCAGGAAATGTCCTGTTGTTAGAGTGGGGAGGGAGGGAGGGAGTTGAAGGGAGGAAGAGCCTTTAATAAGTATTCCTCTTAATGAAAGATAATGTTATCACTGAAAACCCAATTTACAGGTGAATTAGGGGAAGCAGTTCTAGTGTTTTCAGTTTTCTCTTTTTTTTCTATCCTGTTTTCAGAATCTGAGAAGACTGGTTTGGTAAGTGGTTTCATCACCACCAGGGAGGGCAAGGGGGGGAAGAGATGAGGTTAGTGTTTCTGTTCTGCATCTGGAAAAGCCATGATCTCTCAAAAATTTCCTTAGTGTGTTACTTCAGATGAGCCAAGTGTCTAGTAGCGAAGTTCCTCATCTCAGATGGAAGTGCAAGAGACTCAAGTGCCGGTCTGAAGTACATTGATTTTGGGTGGCTCCTTTTTTTTTCATTTGGATGAGAAATTATATCTTGGATTAAGAAAGCTTTCCAGTGAAAGCTGTTTCAAGACATACATTCTTACAAAATGACAATAAAGAAGAAGGAAGCTAATTGTTTCAGTGAAAGATTTTTCAGCCACAATTCCCCTGCTCCCTTTGTTCTGAATACTCCTCAGTTTTTACATATTTGCATGAAATTTGGGTTCTACTTTCTCTCTGTCAAGCTAGGCAGTTTAAAGATGTAAATACTGAACTTTCTGCTTCCTTACATGAATTAAGATTTTCTTATGCCAAGCAGTGTAAGAATTTAGAAATGAACATTTCTTCTAGTATTCACTTTCTTATAGTATTCATTTCTTCTAGTATTCACAACTTCTTTGTTGTGCAGCATTCCTTTGTATTATTTCAAGTGACTCGGCATGAGTCACTTTTGTGACACTGAAAGCACCATTTATAACTGAAACGTGGGCTCTGAATCTGTGCGGTTCGCAGAGGTGATGGCCTGAAATGGTATCAGAGCCCTTTAAAAATGTGAAAAGAGATACCCTCCAGTAATAAGGCTTCTTGTTTGCACTGTACCTTGGCATATAAAATTAGTATAATGGAAACAGACTTCAGTGGTTATTCAGAGAGGTGCACTCATCTGTAATAACAGCTTCACAGGGCTCAGCTAGAAGCACACTTTTCCCCATTTTAAAAATTATATTTACATAGCATGTTTTCTATTTTCTCTTCAATAGACTTTAAAGTGAACTTCCTGTGATGGGCATGGGTAGTGACTGGCATGCTTTTGTATTCATGGAAACAGGTTAATATTAAGCCAAATAAGAAGAGGTGTGGAACGGTCTCATAGTTACTGTGCACTAGATGTAATATGATAAGTATCCTTACAATAAAAGGTAACAGCTGTACTACATGGAGGTCAGAAATTCCATGCACAAACAGCGTGAATTAATTTTGCTTCTGTGATGTCTGCCAAAATTCTGAGCTTAATGGTGATTTTCAAGGATCTCTTCTTTATGCAATTTTGAGCAAAAGTGTATGATAAGTTGCTCGACTTCACTTGCATACCAGATAGTTTATATATTTGAAGGGTCATTTCCATATGTATTACAATATAATTGTACAAAGTTATGTAAGTACTGTCAGAAATGGGGGTTCTGATGTCTTAGTTGCTTTCATTTATAAAATTTTGAAAGGTGGATGCCCTATTACTTCTCCTTTAAAGAATATTTTAAAAGTATTGCCTGCTTTCTCTGTTTTCAACAAAGAAACTATCTCTTAATTTGAAAATCACGTCAGATGACAACTAGCCCTGTAAAAGCCTAGAAAACACAAAAATTTCATCTTGCTTGCACTTTCATGTGCAGATTAGCTGCCATTGCTGCCTTTTAGCTCATCTTAATGTTAGAGCTTCTGCATACTAAGCATCCACTTAGTTACTGATTACTGCAAGAGCCTGGAAGTGATGATCTTCTTCCTGTTGGAGAGCTGCATAGGGACATATATCCTACATCATCTAAGTATTTTGATAGCTTCTGTGTTTCCAAGGTGCTAAAATAAACTCTTAACTCATACTTATTCAAGGGCAATGTGACTTCTCTACACCCTCTGTTAAAAGGCATGATGTAATTGAACATTTTGGTGATAAAATAGGAAGTTATGGCCTATGACAGGGCAATACAAAGGGCACAAAGCTTCATTTAGCTTCTGGGCTCTAGCAGAATCTTGGGGAGGTAATGACTCATGTGATTTATGTGATTAAATGTAAACATGTTTTACATTCTTCTACTTCAAAGGGAAAAACATGTTTTTCATCCTAGAGTCTCCTGTAGGATGCGGCAGACAAACTTCCCATGGCCTGGAATAGTGAACTTCATTTGAGAGCTCTGCCTTCAACCAGAAAAATAAATGTTATTGGAATAAAGACTTTTCTAAAGCACATAAAGTCACTTCTCTAATTTGGCTTCTGAAGAGTAGTGAAGTTGTCAACTCTACACTGGGTCTGACTTTTGAGAGAAATTCCTGTTTTGAACATTTCAAGCTTGGTATTGAAAGAGGGATAAATGTAGATACAGACAAATATGAAACAACTGGGAGGATTTATTACACATTGTGCTTTGTAACCTTTAAAGAAAGGAGAAAACCTGGTGTTATCGTTAGCTTTCATAGAGTAAAATGAGAAATGGTAATAAGGAATGCTTAATACTGTGGATTTTTATAAAGAATTATATATACCCTTTAAATAAATGTTTAAAATAATATTCATTTGTGGCAAAAAAGGTTATGAACTGATTCCAGCCCATTTAGAACAAAGATTACAATAAACATGCACGCATGAGGTTTTCGGGCTGAGTACTTAAAGGTCAATGCCTAGGTTATAGTTTTCCAGCTGAGACACATTATTCCTATTGCTTTTTAAAAATCAAGCCTGTTTTATCTGAGATTCTAAAATATACATTTAACCCCTAAGCATGCTCTTATTTCTGGATGTTGGTTTGACCTCTGTCTTTTTCCTTTTGTTGTTTTAGAATCCACATTTTCTATTTCAAGTGATTTTGGCACCCGGGTTGAAGTACCTGATGCATACTGCTAGGCTGAGCAAAATAGATGCAAGCTGCTAAAAGAAGAGATGTTCCTTCCTTATGTAAATCTGCTGAGCTGAGCAATAGTGGTGCTTTCTTCCGAGATTTTTCATTTGGTAGCGCAGCTGATTTCCAGCCATTCCTATTTTTCATGCAGTATGAGTTCAGTTCTGAGCTCATACATCACTGACCACATGCTTAAAATGGAATTCCATTTACATTTAATATATCTTAATCCCATTTCTTCTTTCTGGAAGGCTTGTTAGGCTCACATCCTCGTTTTGCTAGCACCACTCCTCCTTTATTGGCTTTGGGTGCATTTTAAGAGTATAAACATAATTCTTGATGGAACACTTTCTCTCTTCGTCCCCTCAATGTATAATTATGTGGTGGACTGTTGAAGAGACATAATAGCTCTCTCAATGTGCAGACAAATACTTTAGAGAAAGATATATGTGCCTAATTAATAAAAGGCTGGCACTTCAGCATCGTGTATCATCTGAGCATCACCCAATTAAAATATAACACCAAAAACTCACGAGTTGTGATGTCACCTACCCAATCATCATCTTGGTGATTTTGATATTGGCACAGGCAGTTGTCTTTCTTTACTTGAAGCTTGTGTTAAAAGCATAAAATAAATGGGGGGAAAAAAAAAACCTGACAATTAAAGATTGCATAAATTTTGAAGACATAATCATGAGAATATTTGACAACCTTTAAACAGCTTCACTTTTAATTTTTTTTTTTCAAATTTCTATGATACATATCAATGCGGGTTACTGGAGTTTCATCTTCCGCAGTCTTACTGGTCCATAGCTATTCGATAGGCTAGTAAAGGGTAACCCAAGGTCGGAGCACAATTGACGGTATCCAGTCAAAAGCTGTCTCCTGAAGTTCACTTAACCTACAAAGTTATATTTGTGTACTGTAGTGAGTAATGGGTATTTACACTTAAAGTAGTTTAGTCAAATAGTGGGTATGGTTGGTCGATGATGTGTGGCATGTTCAGTTTTGTGTGGACTGTATGCTCTAAGCCAGAGGTGATCTGTGCTGCAAGAAACTTTTCAGACCTACTTATGCTTAGTTTTGAGGATGAACACCTCTGTGCATTACTACCCCTGTGTTTAACCATTTTGGAAACGCAGACAGTTAAAGAACCACCGGCATAGGCTGAAGTGAGGCTAGATGCTGGCTCTTGTTCCCATGTCACAGACTGTGCACCTTTTGGACTACTGCAGCTATATACATGACTGAATTTTAAATGTTGTGAAATTGGAAAGAATTACTGGTTGTTCTCTGTTCATTGATATGTATTTCTGAGCTCCTGTTTTCCTTGCATTGTGATATGTAGTTTTAAGAAAAAAAAAAAAAGCCTTTTTTTCTGGGTGTGCTGTGATTTTACTCCTAGCAGAACAGTTATTTTCTTACAGTCCATAATTTTTGGCATTTAGAGGGGAACGACTTCCTAAAAATTCAGTGATTTTGGAAATACTTGTGCCCACAAGGACTATTGCACAGAAGTAAAAGACAGTAATCAATTTTGTCTGAAGGATACTAGGATGAATTTAGTAAACTAGAATTGTGTTGTGAAGATATTTATGCAATATGGATTGATGGGTTTTGGCCTGACAGGTTTACCAAAGTCCAATGCAAATCTTACGAACGATTACAAAATATGAATGAGCCTGTATGACCATTGTAGACAAGTTCAGCTCAGACTGAAAATACACTAAGTGGGTTGTGCCAGGAGTTCCAAAACTCATCTGCCAAATGCACAAACCAGCAGCAGCCACTTGCAGGTTTTGAGCAAAGGAAGGATTTGGCTGGAGGAAGGATGATTTGGAGCATGAGAGACTTTGTGCAGTATTGAGGCATGTGGAAGAATAGGCCAGGAGTTACTTTTTAATTTGCCTCCTTTCTAAATTATGCTATTGTACAGGGTGTTCTTCTACTTGCAGAAGAAGAAGAGGGGTGCTGTCCTCGTTAGGTGTTGTCTGGACCTGGTGTTCAGAGCAAAGAGGCTTCCAGTATCTCCGTTTAGAATGTAAAAAGAAAACCAGAGGTACTTGAAGGTGTGCTACAGAAGTCAGTCAGAGACTTTTTTCTGATCTTGAGAAGTACTCATCCAGGCTTTGCAGATATCTTTTGAAGGATGGAACCTGTTGCTTACTCTGAAATTATTAGATCAAGGTATACTAAGGAGGCTTGTCACAGTGAAGAGTTGCATTCACTGCTGCCTTGCCTAGTGGTGAGTTTTTCTTCTCCAAGCAGCCGTTTGATGGGGCCAGGGAAAATACCATTAATTAGCCATTGATATTAGTGGGCGCGCTCATGCTTGTTCCCATTAGGCCATTTCTATTTGTGCTAAGAAATGGAGTTTTCCACTACATATATTGAATAGTTTAGGAAGTATCCTTTAGACCCTGTGTGTAATAAGGATCAGGATTTCAGCCAAACGAGTAAGCTATTCAGAAATTTGAAAGTGCCACTACCATGGCCCCAACATATTGATCAGCTTATTTGAAATCTCCTTGGAAGAAGCCATACTGAAAAAATGTGGTTTGGACCGAGGCATCCTCACTTAAGTACACCTAATTTTTAATTTTAAACAGACAGGACAATTTTTCAAAAATGATAGCTTGAAATATTTATTTGTCATGAAGTTCAGCATATTTTGTCTTGGCTGCCGAAGCACAACAATTTGTTTCTTAGGGAAAAAGGCATGCTTTGTAAGTTTTGAAAACACACATAAATTTAATGATCTAAACATTAGTAACTAAAACATATACTGGTATGTGAAGTTCTATGTTATGTTAGTTTACTTAAGCCATGTATTTTTCAACTCTTGTTTTCTATTGCAGTGACTCTTCACACTTGACTTAAAAATTAGAAGCACTATGTTGTCCTGGGAAGAGGCTGGATCATAACCACAGCTTTTTGGTAAGTGTCGGACATTAAAACACTCCAACTTTAGATTTTTTTGGTTTTGTGTTCTGCAAAAAGGTATCAATTTGCTACATAAAAGTGAGAGGTGTCTGTGAGAGCGCAATTTCCAGATGAATGCCACAAGAAAGCAAAGTTTAGCTAGCTGTTCTTCCCATGTTAGTATGCATCATGTGTTCTCTAAGAGAAAAGTATATTCACCGCCAGAACTTAAAAAAAATACTCATCCATGTATTACAAAAGAAAAAACACCTGAAAGCAAAATATATATCTTTTTATAGATTTATGTATGGTAGAATCCATTTCTAAGCAGCAAAATGAAACTGCATTAGTGTGAGATAGCATTTAAATTTTCAGCTCGGTCTTATTTTCCAAAGTACGTGTCTTCACCAGAGCCACATGTAATTTAATGTGGAGCATGCATGCATTTGGGCAGTAAAGTATGGGAAACTTTGTGATGCCTGGAGATCTTCTCTTGTGAAGTATGTTCAGGTGGTGAGGTCTGCAGCTCAGCAGGCGCGTAAGAAACATTCAACTCCTGAAATATGCCTTCTGTTAAGTAAAGCTTTGTAAAATGTTAACAGTTAATGTGTATACAGTAACTCATCCTGGAAGATGCAGTCGGTTGAAACTCTAAAAGAAGAAAGGGATCAACAAAACAGAGATCTTTGCTACTAAAATATGCAAAACAAGGTAGTAAATTATGCACCCTGATTATTAAAATATGCAAATTGATCTATCATATGCATAACAATTTGACTAGAAAATATGTACATAATTCAATGAAGAATCAGCGGGCTATGCAATTTGATGTATGCATTATGTAACTTGAACACAAAAGTAAATGAAATATTAAATGACAAAATACATTATTTAGATGAATCATTAAAGAACGCTAAGAAGGTTGAAGATCTGAGCCTTTCAAGGCACTGATACTCTCAGTGGTACAATAGTTGTTGTGGGGACCCAAAACCTCGCACCTGGTCACATTTACTTCAGCTGCCATTACTAGGAGTGGTGTTTTACTCCGTACCTGCGTAGGAGCATCAGAACCTGGATTTCATAAACTTCATGAAGATGAGTAGCATGCATCCAAGAGCTAGCACCAGAGCTTTTCTTCGCTTTGCTTCCCTGTCAGCTTTTGTTCTTTTGTCTCCTTTTGTTATGTGGCACGTGAGTCTGTGAGGACTGTGTGTATGCTTACAAAACCAGCTGAGTGACTCAGGAAACTTCTAAAAGAAATCAACACTCGATCACAAAAGCAACATTTCTGTGCCTTTGGTTTGAGGAGGCAAAATGCAATGTCTTTTGTTTTCCATTTAGCTGGGGTCACTCCCTATGGTTTTCAGTGCCCTTTTTATTTCCACACAGTCTGCAGGTGGGATTTTTCTCTCTTAGAAGTGAAGAAAGCCAGTACAATAGTAGTAAGCCTACTTTTGGGAGATTGCCAGTCCCTCTCATTTGAGAGGAAGGCCTTTGAAGTCCTTGAAAAGGGCTGTTTGCTATTTACCAACCTGTTTGAAGAACTTTCTAGGGGAAAAGACAACTTTAGCAAGATTTGCAAACCTCACATTTCCTTGCTGCTCTTTGATTTGTTTTTTGTTCTAGGAACGATACAGAAACCACATGGATTTTTTTAGACTTATTTCCCGGTGATAGGAGATTATATCCTTTTCCTAGTGATAGAAGAGAATATCCATGCCTCCTTTGAGCTTCTTTGATACCATTGCCCTCTTCTGGATGGTAGGATCATTCTTTTTGTATCTTTGCAGGTCGTTCTTCTGTTGGGAGTACTGACAAGGAGCCTCAAATATCACTTCTTCGCAAAATGTGTATTGCCATGGCTCTGAACTGAAAAGTACATCAGCATTCTCGTAAAGACGCCAAGCCAACCCTGATTTTGTATTATCCACTTGCTTTTCTCAGCTGCCGGGCTGGGTGATTTGCACATAGGGTATCTTTGTGCTCCAAAATGTCCATTCAGGAAATGTGATATAGAGAGGTGAGAAGGAACTGTGAACTACTCGGGGCACTTGCTTTTCTATATAAGAAGGTCATTACTCTCAAACATGTAAAACATAATGAGTTAATTTCATTGAACCTCAAAGCATGAGAACAGCACAGGGGGTCTTCCAGGCCATTCTGTTTCTTACAGTAACTGCTAGCTGATTGAGAAGCTTAGGGAAGACTGTAAGGACAAGACAAGCACATAGTGATGTTCATAGAACATTCTCTCATCTTCCAGGCTTCTGGAGTCAGAGGGGATGCCATTGTGTTAAACACCCTTTCCTAGATAACTATTCTGTTTGTCTAATTGCTTTTTGAATCTCTGCTGACTTCTAAAACTAAATTGAGTTCTGCAGTGCAATACATGCTGCTGGATGAAGTAGCTCATTTTTGTTTTGAACTTCCCCCATGTTAATTTGTTTCATGCCTCCCATTTTTTCTAGTAGAAAAGATAGCGAGCAGTCCTTTTTCATACTTCTTTTCTGTTGTCTCCTCTCATGAGTTATGGTTATTTCTTGTGTGGCAGACATTCATAATTCATTGTTGTAATTCCTTTTATCTATATCTAATGCTAATGTATCCTTTTTTGGATGTTGGGAGTGAAAGTGAGTCACTTAAGTGAGCTGCTGGCAGTAGGGATCACTTCAAAGACTTTTATTGATAATCCCTCCCAGAGCTGCCTGAGTTGATGAAGACATCGTACTTTGTACCCTCTTCTCCTGCACACAGCTGCACAGACCAGTACATAGGAACTGGCTTTGAAATGTTTTCCTGAATTCAAACCTTGTGAGTTTTTTCCTCTGTTTGAATGAATTTTTAATTCTTCTCTTCAGCCTTCCTTCCCATCTTCCCTGCCAAGGTAATGAAAACCTTTTGGGGGGTGGGAGATGCTCTTTCCGAGGTATGTAAAGCACAAGTTCTGTCTAGCTGCTACTGTGGTATTTGTCAAAAGTGAGATGAGACTACCTTGAAGGTGACTGATAGTCCATGGGATGCTTTTGTCCCGGGATACAGCTTCATTTGCTTCCAGGAGTGCCTGGGCCAGATCCTGTGTATCCAGTGAGGATGGTCTAGCTGGGATGGCCGTTTAGCATATGTGGTCAGACAGCTAATCAGCACCATGTGGCATCTGGACAGACATACCCGAAATACTGATGGAGGATATGGAGGAAGATACTAGATGAGAGAAAGCAGGAAAGCAAAGGCTGAAGAGTGAAACAATAGAGTGGTACTGAGGATAAGAAGATACAGGTAGTGTAAGAGTGTGAGGACAGAAGGGCACAGCAGGAGAGAGGGGAAGGACAAAATACCACGTAGCAGTGCTTCATAGGAAGATGAGAATGGTAGTGAGGCTGCTGTTTAATTTTCGTTACTCAGTGGTCATTCTAGTGCCAGATATCTAGTTGTGAGGAAAAATAATTCCTGAAGATGCAGAAGATGGTTTGCTCTGGACTAGATGAGACATAAACTAGCTGCTAATTTGAGACAGCCACAGGTGTGATGAATGTATACGTCTTTCCTTCTGGACAATGAGACAGGACTCTGCCACTTTTGGCTGTAGCAAATAATCCCTACCTCTGTATTAGCGTCTTGCAGAGTATGGTTTTCATGTGTGGGCTCCTCTCAGGCTGCCTTCTTGGGCTGCTGATCTTGCAGCTGCTTCCACACAGAGCTATATTTAAATTACAGGACTAAATCTATTCTGTGTCTTTACACAGAATAGCATTTTCTGGCCCTAAGTGATCAGTGTGGTATGTTTAAAAATATAAAACCCATTTTCTATATTTGGAATTAGACCAGAATAAATATAAAACAGAATATCCCTTGTGCTGCATAGTTTATAATTGAATTTGCTTCTTTTTTCAGTCTTGAACATATAGCTTATAAATTAGTGGAGCAGCAGAGTGGAACAGAGTGTAAAATATTGCAATAAAACTGAACACTTTGTATCTTCCTCTCTCACAGTTACGATCATTACAGAAAATAGTTATTAAATCTCAAAAGATTACTTTAATTGAATTGCTTGTGTAATGATAACTTACTGTTTCTAGAGTCCCACAGATTAAAAAAACCCCTGTAATTCTGCTCTTCTTCATTCAGAAGGAAGCTGCAATGTTGAATTTCCACATGAACAAACATTTTGTCTGTTAGGTACAAACCAGAAATACTATCATTACATATCTATTACGTATCTGTAAGCTTAATGCTATTTTACTTCTATTAATGAAGTTGCTACTTCCTTTGAGACAGTTTTGTGTTTTGACGAGTTGTTTAAGAAGCAGCAAAAGCCAGCAAAAAAAGTCAATGTGCTTGATATTTGAAAGATAACTGGAGAAACAGTATTACAGTCCTTTGATCTTTTCTCCTTTATTTATTAATGTGTCAGAACTCTTTTGTCAGCCATGGGTGGCTCTTGACCTCCTGCTTTATCAGGCATGCTCACAGGCAAAGATACTTTTCTCTTCTTTGGGGCCAGAGATTGATATCTTAGTGCAAGTCTCTGGCAAGCTGGTGGAAAGGTATCCTGGCATGAAGTGATGCTCTAATGTCCATGCTAGACCTGTGTTTTATACTTGGGCTATTACTGTCTTTGACAGAATCCGTTTACAACCCAGTGGTGTGACCATCAGGACTCTGGCTCTTAACTCACCTCTTACTTCCCATCCTCAGCCACAGTACTCCAGTGTTAGGCAGAGCCCTGTTGCTTCCAGTTCCCCTTAGACACCTATCACCTTTTCTGCTGTTTCTGTGGTTAGTGCATGAAAATCTGAATATCATTTGGAATGTGTTTTTTCATCCAAGTTGACATGTTGTAAAACTTGTCTTCTGTCAGCTAATTAAAACAGCAGTAGATGAAAAAAGTAGATTAACAGCAGCACATATGACATAAGTAATCAGACACTTACTAAATGAACCATTGCAAATATGATCCATAGACATATTATTGGCACATAAACTGGGCACAACAAGGATTTTAATGAGGTTTGATAGGCTACTTAAATCAGATTCTTGACAGGATTATCCAAATGTGTTCAAGCTGAAAAACAAAAAAAAGTCAGAAAATAAAGTAATTGCAACATTTGTGATAGGAAATATTTGGAATTTGTAAAATGTAAAAATACTAAACCACATGGCTACCAGAAGAGTTTTCTGTAATGAGGGTAACATCCTCAATAGGGAAGGGTTCTATTAAAAATTACATCTCCTGTAATGATTATGAGGCCTGCAATGAACAATTTAGTAGCAAAAGAGAGGAACTAACATGGTTTGAGTATCTTTATGGATCAGTCAGTCCTCAGTAAGAAGACATTTTAACAAATAACTATAACAAATAATATCTCTAACAAGAGTAATCATTGTGGTAAGTGACTGTGCTTTCCTCTCCATAAAGGAGGATTGCTGCTATTATGGGGTTTTTTTTCAAAAGGCAAAAATCTGGACATTCAAGTCAATTTAATGAATTAACTGTGGTTTAGTATTCAAATCTAATGCATTTCTTCGTTTATCATGTCCTTTATTTTAATCTCTCAACTGACACTAATAATGGCTTTCACAGTTGCGACTAGCACTGGGTTCTATAAGTGTTAGTTCTGGTTTTCTGTGCCAGTCTGACATCCAAAACAAGTCATTTAGTCATCCATCTTTCCTCGTTTCTGTAAGTCGTACTCACAACTTGTTTCACGTAAAGTCTGCTAATAGCTGTCTGCTCTGTATTTTCTAACGTAGGAAGTCCCAGACATTGAGCATTTAAAAGCAAGTGTTGCGAAGTCAAAGCCCGGGTGGTTTCCAGGTTAAACTGGTATAAAATGTCCAATGGTAGACCCTTGCTTTTGCAAGCAATAAAGCTTTCGACTATTTATGTTGTTGTCAATAGTGTAAATTGTAATTCTGTATGATTATCAGAGGAGAAAGATAAAATTGATATGCATCTCTCAGAGAAATATGTGCTGATTTTATCTAATAAGGACAGAAACAGCATCATCAAATTCATTCTGTTTTGGAAGTCTCGCTCAAAAAATATTAGTATTTCTGTCAAGTTAATAGATTATCTGAATATGTTTTGTTCACGGTCAGCATATTCACTCAGAGAAAAGGAAGTTACGTGTCGTTAGGCTGTCCAGCTTGGGTCTTTATGAGATTCCTGGCAAGATTATCCAAACGCCTTAAAAAAAAAATCTCTCAGATAAAAAGTTCTTGTAACATTTATGGAAGCAAACAGCTGGAATTGCTAAAACAGAAAAATACAGAAAAGTGGTGGCTTGTCGAAACAGTTTAATGAGCAAAACATTTCCAGTAGAGAAGAATTGTTTCATTTGAAAGGAGTCATCTAATTTTGGACTTTGCGGAAACTGGTAATCAAAATAAAGGCACAGGCTATGCAGTTGCATTGGTTTTTTGCATTGGTTGCGTTGCATCATTATGATTAAAGAATGTGGTCTTTTTTCTGTGCCTAATATGGAGGCTAAGCCTTTTGTTTCTCCCTGATTCTGAACAGCTGGAATTTGCACTGTACTAGGAAGACTAGTAAGTAGCGTTTCTGATTTTTCCAACATTTTTTTTATCAAGTCATAGGAAGGGGTTGAATATCCATTTGCTTTTTCCTGCTGTTCTACAGGTTAGTTTGTTATGCTATTTTACTCGTAATCTTTTTCTAGGGCGTAATGCTTTGTCTCGATGTGTTTAGGAGGGGAAGATGATGCCTGTATGCCTATTTCATACTCAAAACGTTTAAGCTAAAAATTTATTCATGCCCGTAGATTTAGAGTAATCTAGAAGGCAGAAAGCAATCATAATTTATTGTACAGCTTATCCTAAAATGGACGTCGTTCCTGCTGGTGTCATGCATTTATTGATACTATTGAAGCACTTGAGGATCCATTTGGTGAAAACCTGTTGAAAGCACAAACTCCTTTTTAATGAGTGCACTCTTGCTTCCGCAAGATAGAATTCACCTCTTTGACATTTTATCTAACAAAATGAGCTTGTACTCATTTGGTTTTCAGTTGTAAAACCTTTCCACTCATACTTTACACAAGGTACATATCTGTAGTGTTTGTTTTTACACCTACCATTTAAGAAAAGTCACTCCCTAGCAGATGAAACTTTCATCCTTCATCTCTGCTAACATTCACCACAGAATAATTTAACATCTTCAATTTGAACTGAGTGTTTAAAATTCCAGAGACAAAGTGTTTTTCTGAAATTAATGATATATAAATTTAAAGAATCCATATTCTTTTATACTTAAAGATATAATGCCTGCCATCCTTTCATTCAGTTACTTTCTGAAGGTCATAGTACTTGATTTCATGTAGAAGTGTTCTAACTGGGATATCTGGAGCCTCCTGTAGTGCTATCCGCTAGACATATTTTGAAGTGTTTGTGCAGTGGCCAAATGTAAAGAGGCATTGTATTTCTAGTATCTGTCTAATATGTTCAGAGTAAAATACAGTATAGAGATTGTATATAAGTACAAACAAGAAAAAAATGAGTTTTTAAGATTAAACAAAGCAACTTTTCAGCATGTGTAGAAGAGTTTGATGTCAGTTTGTAACAGAGAAGTGCTTCTGATATTTTACTTTTTTTTTTCCATATGGATTAAAGAGATATACAAGGCTGAAATAAATGATATTCCAGTTTGAAGTTTTAACATAGTGAATACTTTTGCTCTAGTCTATTGAAGCTTTTGTGGAGTCTAGCTGGATGAAACAGAGTTGCTCTTTTTCCTTAAAGTTAAATACTTCACCTACACTGGGGATGGAGATCTTGGGATTTTGGCTTAATCAATGTCCCATTGAGCTCCCTAAGAAATTTCCTCCTTCACCTGCTTCTTATAATTAGCCAAGAAGTTTAATGTCTCTTAATGGAACGTCGAGCATCACCTCCCGCTGCAGGTAAATTGACCATTCATCTTTTGCTTTTGTGGTAATTCCTGTTTTACTTGTTCCTATTTCCAACTTCTTCCCTCAAAATATATTACTTAATTAGTATTTATAACAATGGCTTATTGTAAGATGAGGTTCAAAGGTTTGAGTGTTAGTTTAGTGAAATATTTTATCTGCTGACTGGTAAAGCCATTATCACTCTCCAGAGGGGAGCTGTAGACTTTATATGATTCACTTAACAAAATGGACCAAAGGGGACTGTGAGGTGATCCTTAACAGGGTTGTTGGTAAGATTGTACTGAAGAGAGCATATCCAGAAAATAGGATTGTCTACAGGATAACAAGATTATCCCCTGCCAAATTCACCTTGTAAAGAAACAGCCATAATATGCAATAGAGGAAATGAACGAGACCACTAGATTTGAAACAGGTCTTTGATTACAGCAGAGAAGGGGGGAATTTGGAAAAGTCAGGGAGTATGGGCTTGAAAAAGTTGTGAAGTGTCAAGTAAGATTAATAGTTAAAGAAGGGTTTATTATATGTTGTCAGGTAAGATGCAATTCAGTATTAACACTTATCCAGCAATATTTATTCAGAATGCTTTCAGCTGAGATGAGGTTTTTACACAGTCGTTCCATCAAATGTCCTTGTCAGATATAGCATTTTAAATATAACACTTTTTTTAATTGACTACCTCCATCAGATAGACTAATGTCTTTCTGGTTCCAGTTGTCTTTGATTCTATAAGACCACCTCAGGGTCATTTTTACTGCTGAGTGTAAATTCCTGTAAATCTTTTTTCTGCCGTTTATCTCAATACACAAATGCAAATAAGTTTGTTAATGCATACCATCAAGCATAGGCATTCCTGACTTCTTCTAAAACAGTCACTAAACCTCTTACTTAAATAGATAATGTACAATATAATATGCTTCATGCTTTTGAGGAGTCTTTTTTTACAGTCATTTCTGCTTTGGATTTGTCAGTGCCGAACTAAAGCTTTGTGATGCTATCTTGATACATTACAGGGTGGGGACACATTCATGAGGATTTCTAGTCTTACATGAGCTAATCCTGGTGAACTGCCATTGCCAGTAATCAAGGACAAGATATTAATGGCTTTGTGTACGTGAGATGTGTTTTCATTTTGTTCAGTATTTACAATGTCCCAGAAGAAGCTCTGGGTGTCTCCTCACAGGTTTCTATTCCCTGTGCTTTGCTTGGGGAGGTGCACAGAGGGACAGGTTTGATATGCAGGGAGCATGGAGTGAAAATATGGCTTTATGCATTTTATGCAGGTTTAGAAACAAGATTAAATTTGCCTGTGCATCTCCCTTAATGCATCAGTATAAGCTCTAGCTACCATCTAGCAG
Organism: Coracias cyanogaster; assembly: GCA_033124195.1. Lineage (NCBI taxonomy): Eukaryota > Metazoa > Chordata > Aves > Coraciiformes > Coraciidae > Coracias > Coracias cyanogaster. The sequence continues at coordinate 71,465 of JAVSBS010017087.1, forward strand.
TCCTTCCAGAAAGTATTTATCTTTCTGAATAGCGTCATCTTCACCAGTACAATTTCCTCTTGAGCTGTAATGTTATCGACAGTGGCAAGCCAGTCAAGTACACTTTTTCTTGCCTGATTTGTCCCACTTCAGCACCGAACAGTTTAGCCTAATGAAAGAAACCAAGACACCTGCAGTCACTGTCTAGAGAATCCAGATAATGCCATCCCCTTTTTAATTGCGTATAACATCTTAACAGAGGACTGCAAAGGGATTCAGGCATCAGTGCAGGAGAAGTACAGATCTGAAGGCAGGATTAAAGAAATGACTCATCTCCAACAGTCAATACATGTCACAGTTTCTCCAAGGGCTAAACACTAGGATGAGGGTTAGAGGGTTAATCTGTGTATTGGGGTGAGTGGGTGGCGAGGGAAGAAGAATAACACAGGAAGTTGGTCAAGGCTACAAGAAAGAGCTGAAGATATTGACAGGTAAATCAGGGAACGAAAGCCAAGATTATGAGAAATGAGCTGCTGAGATGAAGCTGAAGAGGTCATTTAAATGAACCAAGGGAGAACTAGAAACAGAAGAATAATGATCGTGTTAAGCAGGTATATAGAGGCACACTTTAGCTGTGTCCCCCGCATCATCTACTTTTTTAAAGTGAGCTAAAGCACTTTTAAAACTATCAGGAATTCTAGCCTGGAGGCTTTGGCAGCACTTATTTTTCATATTGAATTGTTTGCAAAGGCAAAAAGCATTTCAGCTGATCCAGATCTAAAAGCATTTAGAAATGCTGGGGTGGGGGGAAGAAATCCTCCTCACTTTGCCCCCTGGCTGGAGATGATGTCAGTATACCGGATGCTAAGAAGCGGAGTTATTGCAAGGGAGGCCATGTTAGCTCAGAGATGTGCAGCTCCCTCCTCAGAATGACCCTGGTTTGTGTTGCCACAGGACTGGCAATGGCCTGTGCGAGAGAGAAGACCTTGTCCCTGCGTGCCTTCTGCGCCCTGGCCATCCACATCAGGGTGTGACAAGAGCATTTGGCACGTCTGTCCCCTTCTCTCTCCTCTGCATGAGACTCATCCTCACGGTACCCAGACATGGAAGAAGAGACATTTGTACATACTTAGAAATAGCCTGTGACTCTTTAGTTTGGACATACTCCGTGTGGGTGGAAGGCTGGATGGGCACAAGTTGCCACAGTCTTTACACTTCCAAATTGTGCTGAGCTCCTGTTGCAAGTAATTTATTTTTTCTGGTGAGAGAAGTACCTTTTATGTACCTCAGGAGCCTCTTTCACTTGTGTGTCTGGGTTAGTCTTCCTGTAATTATGTCTCAACTTGAGAGACATCTGCCTGAGAATGAATCCTGTGTTTTTGATTAAGCATCACTTTTTTTTTTTTCATTCTCCTTCAGTCCTGCTTTTCAAAGAGGGAGAAGAAAACTCATGGCACAAACCGCCCAAACCTTGTAAAACCTCAATGAACCCTAAACAGAGAATCTTTCATGCCACTTAGCGATATAAATGAACATTAGATATAATGGAAGTTATATTTAACTATATCATTAAGCTCTTCACATGTGAAAGAACATTGAAAAGGGCAGAAGATAAGACTGTTGTCTTATAGCTCTTTTATAATTAATTACTTGAGTGAAACAAACAGAAGGCCTGTCAATTCCCAATTATAATATTGCCCCCATTTGGATTATAAACATTCTTCAGGATTAACAAATTTATGAGCCATATCGCCTGCAGTGGTTGCGAGTTGTCCAAACCTTCATTATGGCCAGTGCAACTGGGACAGTTTACCAGGGTGGAAGATCTGACCTCATGTCGATGTGATAGAAAAAATGATGTTTTCTTCTCATTATCCTCTCTGTCAGCACGTGCAGCACTTCTAGGTGATACAATTCCCTTAACACGCAGCAAATACTTATCAAGCTCATCTCTTTGCTTGACCTGGACTACAGGTGACCAACTGTCATCATCAGTCAATTAATCAACTGAGATGAGTTTATCGTTACTTTATAAGAGCCTCTGATCAAATAGGTTTCTTCCTGAGACCGTATCCACATTCAACAAATTGATTCTTATGCCACGTGTCATACTTGGCAGCAATTTTTACAGACTGTTGGAAAACTACTGTTGTCTTATTTGCTACTAACCCTGTTAGAATTTCAGTTTATTCTGGGAGGAGAAACAGTGCTGAGGGATACCTTACTGTATACTTCTGAATGCTGATGTAAAAAAAGCATTCTTGCTTTCATTTCTACTTGAAATAAGTATTGAATGTCAAGTATACCAAGGTGCTATTGCTGAGATACGAGACCCCCCATTTTGATGACACTAATAAAGGCTATTCTTAAATCTGAAAGACTTAATGCCTTGAAATATTAATTCTTTCAGAGTTTTGTTTTATAAAACATATATAATTCAAAGGCACTGGATGGTGAAACTACAGTAGCAAATTACCAGCATTATTAAAAATTCTCTTTCAAGCTAATATCAAGTCATCAAAAAATTGAATACTCCTGACCCTTTTACCGAAGTGTAAATTAGCAGCCTAATGGTAATACTCAGATGGGCAAAAGAAACATAAGCTCCTTTTGATGAAAATAATATAAGTGCTTCCCCACTGTGAATCATCTTAACATGTGAAACAGCATTTTGGTACAATGATCTCTGCAAAGGGCACAGCAAGCTGGCAAATATGGAAACAAAAGATGAAAGCAATTTTGTGCATCTCTTGCCAATGTTTTATTCCCTTTTTAGTTATTATATAAAATCTGAACATCTCAAAGCACCTCTCTGTGTTACTTTAAAAGCAAATGACTAGCCCAAGCAATAAACAGTTTTCCTTACAAAAACACTAGTTATGGATATAAGTTGAAGCTAAAGCATGTAATATACTGACCACATTTAGGAATATTTCTTGTAAATATTTTCATCTACCAATAATAGCTGCTTTTATTGCAGCATGAATATTTACATTTTAAAAAAAAAAAAAAAACAAACTGTGCATTTGAAGCAAGATTGTTACAAAATTGTAGAGATGATATCCTTTTTGTGTGTAATTGTATATTCTAGGAAAAGAAATGCTTAAGAAGCTGAAGCATATGTTAACACAGAGAAAACAGAACTTTTTCTTCAGCACACCCACCCCTGCAGTTTGCTAAGACCACCCATGGCAAAGGTTGTATTGCCTGAAATTCCTCAGTGGTGGGAAATCCCTTCCACTGTAGTAAAAGCTTTATTTTATTATGCTAAACAATTTGCTATGTGATGGGAATTGGGACTACTCTTTGTCCTATGTGTTAATCTTAATATCTTTCATGGGCATGCAGATAGTTTCCATGTATAAAGCAGACAGCTGTTGCCTTCCCACCATTAATTTTACTTGCTTACTTTCATTCTCTGTTGGTGGATACAGCTCATGTAGAGCCACTCTGCCCACAGGCATTAATCCAACAAAACACTTGAGCATGTGCTTAACATTAAGCAAATGACTAGAGTCATTGAACTATGCTGTCCTACTTATGAGCTAAGGTGCTGCAATGAATCACAGCTATAGATTCTGGTCTAGCTTTCATGGAAATCAATGACATGGACAGCATTCACGTCACTGAGAGCCTTTGAACTAACCCCAAAGATGAAGGTTACTCTGACGTTCAATGCTTTTTTTTACCTACACACTTTGTATTATAAAGTACTGTAACATACTATAACTTACTATAAAATCACTAATTGCAGTGCCTTCTGCTTTTAAAACAATTAAAGTCATTACTAAAATGTTTGGGTTTCATTGTATGTTGTTGTCCCAGGTTGCCTTCCAAGATTGCTGATGATATTGAAAAGAATTACGATAAACAAGAAATGGATATTCATTTTACATCTTTATCTTGGCAGTTCCGAGTGAGAGGTGAGCATATTGTTCCTGATGATTCATTTAACTGCTTCAGCAGAATCTTTATCTAACTTAAAAGCTTGTCCTCCTGAGGACAGAAGATCTTTCCACCCACGGATCTCCACTCACACTCAGAAGTGCTTCTGAAGTCAAGGAGGTTTTGCTTCTGACTGAAACTCTCTTTGTTTATTACTGCTAAGGTGGGTACCTTATTTAGTTGTTGCAGTAATATGGACTGTTAAAAATGAGAATTTACAGTGATTAAGAGAATGTGTCTTGGTTGTTATTGAAAGCTATTTTGTAGCTCTGAAAATCTTCCACGATTTTTAGTCTGATACATTCTGAACAGCAGCATATTTCAGTGCAGGGCTGTAACTAGCTAAAGGTTGAGATCCACAATAAAAGCAAATAATTTGGAGCCAAAAGGCAAGAACCAGGTTAGCTGAGAACTTGAAATCGACCACAAACTTTGGTCATTGGCAAATGGAAGTAACTTAAGAGAGATGCCGTTGTTGTACTGATATGTCTTGTCGTCGCCTGACGTTAGTGCACACATGGTTCATGTATTCCAGCTGAAGTGCTTGGGTAGTCCAGCAATCACTAAGAGATGCTAGATTATATAAACTCAACTATAAGTTAGCAAGTCTGGTAGGATCTCTAAAGGCTTAACCCTTCATGCCAGAAAGCTCTTGGCTCTGTCTATACTGATGAGTTGTATACACACATGTTTGAGTAAGTAGTCTGTGTGTCTGTCGTAATGGATAGTCACACCTTATTGTTATTATTCAAATTGAGTCAGATCTCTCTTAGCCATGATACATCACTACGCTTTAGTGATGGTTAAGCTGCTTGCACAGAGACGTTGTGGCTCATAGTGAACTGGTATTGTAAGAGTAAGGGCACTGTGGATGTTTACATATTAATTTTCTGTGCCTTAAGGTTATGTGAATGCATGCACTAGGAGGTTTTCTTATGATACAGTGCATTGTGGAGGTAAAAACATCTTTTGAATTGTGAAGATTGCAAATGATCGTGTTTCCCAAAGATCTATATAGTTTAGCCTCACACTAAAAATAACTAGCTACCTGCCATGTCCTGTGTGTTGTTCATGTAAGAAGGCTAAGCCAGAAGCAAATTCTCTGAGAATACAAAGAGGGGCGAGAAAGGCTGGAAAGAAGTGCAAACATAATTTAGGCGCAGATTTTAAAGTGATTAGTTCAAAACCAGGCATATTGATGTACATCTGGTTGTCACAATATTATAATAATTTTCTCTCCTTCTTTCTTAAAACAGCTTCTTTATCAGAATTACCTCTTCAGTCATCATTAGCCATCTTATTTTTCTCGTTATTTAATGCAGCTTTTCTTGGGACTTAAAATTTATTTGTAGTTAAAGGACACCTCTTACCTATTAGAAATGACAAATTTTATCATGTACAGAGAGAACATATTGGTCGAGGGGTTTCAGAGAACAACTTCACCTCTACTGTAGTACAAGATGGGAGGGCAAAGTCCAGAAAGAAGTGTCCTGCTCTAAAACCTCTCCTGCATCAGTTCATTGGGCTTTATGGTAATTAGATCATCTGTCTAAATAGGGTCCATATGGTGATTTTTCTGTAAATGTTTTCTTTATTTGAACACAGTGTATTAATCTATTTGCAGCTCCACATTGAAATTAACCTTGGAGACTGGATAATTAGAATCTGAGCTGAGTAGCAGAACAGTTTTTTACTACTCGGGGCAGAGGTGATGGAAATATTAGACATATTATATCTGATTCTAAAATCTAAGAAACAAGTTAGAGATAAATGACACAAGCCTGGCAAAAGAGTCATCTTCTTGGATTTGTTCTATTTTAATTTTTCTGAGTACAGCAAGGAAAACAATTTAATTTTCATTAGCATCCTTTATTAAACCTACAAACTTTTCTTTCTGACAAAGACAGTTGTGTTTGACTGAACAGCAGTTCAGGGCATGAAGCTAAGAAAAAAGTTATAATTTCAGTGCAGAAAGATACCATTATTGCTTTTCTTTCTCAATGCTTTTTGTGAATTTTTTCTTAATGATATATTTTTATGGCTTTAAGACCGAACACAATATTTTGAACATAGAAATAGTTAGAAATAAGGTGGAAGAGTATTCTGATTTTTCCCATGTATTTGATTTTGTCAGATTTTTTTTTCTTTTTCTGTGGCACGCATAGCACGTATTTCAGTGAGGATGCACTGAAGTGTCTGAACGGACACAAAACAAATTGTGAGCTTCTCACTTTGTATAAGGGACCAGATTTTCAGAATATTGCCTGCAAAAATGTGCCAGAATTTTCTGCACCTACGTACATAGTTAAGTGCTCTGCTGAATTACAGCCTTCGTTTGCATAATGACTTATTGTGTTTGCAGTGCCGGACTTGCACAAATGATTGTGAAGTTAATGCTCCAGCTGGTTCCTGCAGCCCCAGATACCATGGTAATGGGTGTAGCATAACAGCCTCAGTAGAGGAGCGTGGTTTCTGAAGGCAGAGTCCCCTAGTGATAGCCAGGGCCAGTCCTACCTCAAAGCAAAGACACGGGACAACAGAGGAACATACGTTTTGTGAAACTAAAATGGAAATGTTTGGGAGCGCCTCTCTGCTTGCTTCTGCTGCTGGTTAGAAAAATCAGGTAGCTCGATGCTTTCCTGCCAGAACAGTCCCTGAAGTATGGGCATGCCCAGATCAGCTCGGAAAGACTGCTGTTGGAAGATGCCAAGAGGTTTGCCAATAGTGATACCATGTTTTGTTTGAAACCACAGCAAATCAATAAAACACACTGGTCCCTTAGTCCAGGCGCTATAAAGTGTGCAGATCTTACTTATAACTCTGTACGAGCAGCTGGCTGGAACACAGGAGCAGGGTGTTTAAATAAACTCGAATCCCACAGAACAACAACATCTCATCACAGTTTCAGCAGAGAGCAATTTAATGAAATTATTATTAATAGTCATCACCTTATAAATAATCAGAACATAAAGCCGAGAGAGGAGTCTCTTTCATTTGCCCTCAAGATGGTCACAACGTAGGTAGTGGAAGTGTTCAGAGATCATTCGGGAACCAAGCAGTCTGGCACAGGGCCACTGCGTCTATTTTCCATGTCCGCACCGATGGCCCCATCAGGCATGACAAGCCACCAGCTCCAGGAGCTTCCCAACAGGGTGTCTCAAGAGTGGTTTGCACTCCCTGTCTGAGGCAATGTTACTACAACAATTCAAAACCAGGAATTCCCTCTTTGTGATCAGTGGGATAACAAAGATAATAGCCTTTTATTGGTTTGCAAGAAGGCTGAGACTTTTTTGGGACACCTGCCCCACTACTGGAGCAGTGAATTGAGTAAATGAGGGTGCAGGGGCTCCATGGGCAATAAGTAATGATTTCATGGGTAATGAATAGTGACACTCTTAATTACTGGGGTAGCACAAGAGCTCTTTAAAATTTTGGGGCTGAGTTGCTGGATTAGGTTCTTATTTCTTTATGTATTTCACAGTTTGAAAGAGTTTTACATGCTTTTCTTGCCCAAGGTAGGCATATTTATGATGATTTTCAGATTGCTACTGTGCTTGACTATATTAACTACCTTTATGCATGGTTTTGCTTTTTAAGAAAATGAAAATGTAAGATAATTTCCTTTTTTTAAAAGAGGTTTAGACCTGCAGTCTATCTCCTTCCCTGACTTGTTAAAACTTCCATTCAGGCTTTTCTATTGTTTCTCAAAATACCTTATATGTAGATTTTACATTCCTTTTTTTTTGCCAAAGTCCTCTGAGTAATTTTCTGTCTGCTCAATAGAGAACTGATTACATCTCCTTCACCTCTTGCTTATGGTAATGATTTCTTCAAGAGAATCAAAAAACTGTATGATGTAAATTTTTCCATAGGAAAGGTCACAGTAAAATTCATTCACAAGTATGGTTTATACCTGGGTCTAAATCTAGCACTTGAACAGCTCTGTGATATGCTGCTAAAATGTCTGTAGCAGAAAAACATGGATATCAGGAATAACCCGAGTTGTACTCTGAGGAAAAATTGCTTCAAGTGGTTTTGAATGTACACTAATGTAGTTAGGTCCCCCTGGTGCAAAAGAAGCAGTCAACAAAACTATCCACTATCTTCTGTCTCTCCCAGATGCCTGGGATTGGCACATAAGTGAGAACTTAGAATTTTTCTCTTTTTCCCCCTTTCTGAAAAGACTAATGGTGGTTGTTCCTCTCCCCTTGTGACCTTCAGAGGTGAAAGCTTGTCCAGCTTTCTGCATTAGCATCTAGGCTGTTCTCCAGAAGACACACACAGCAGGATAGCTGAGAAACTCTGTTAGGAAATTTCTTATGCATGAAAGGATGTTCTCCAATGTTCCCGTCTCTCTTATGACCCTCTGCTTGATCATTAAGGGTAGAGTTATGAAGCCAAGCATATGGGCTATATTTTCCACCCAACAGTACTGTTCTCCTCAGTATCCTTGGTTTACGTAACATTTTATTTTCATCTTCCCTTAAAAGGAATTGGCACTTCTGGTTCACCTAAATAGTGCTGTAGTTTTCTTCTTTGTATATTCTCAGGTCCTGGTTTCCTGATCTTTTCTTCCCGTAGACAGGAAACGATTCTGTAGCTAAGGAATCAATACAGTTGCTATATATAGATATTTTAAGTTCTGGATCTCACCATTTACTGTCTCCTTTTGTAGATTTCCATTATTTCTGCCACTACTTTGGCTTATGGCTGAGGGTCCACTAATTTGGAGATTCAAAAATACGTTTGCTTCCAGACTAATAGCTAGATCATCTTCTGTTGTGGTGGCATCCCTTGCTTCTATGAAAAAAATCCTCTGAATAGATGATCATCCTTTTTGTCTGTGTTGTATTATGCTGGCCTTTGTAAACTCTTGCAAAGAAATAGTTCAATGAAGTTATTTTGGTTTTTCTTTCTTTTTTATTCATTTATTTATGTTATCTTCTCATTACATACCAGAAGTTGTCTGCATTTCTTAATGACTCCAGCCTCTCTTCCTGTCATGTTAAGATTCAGAGTGTGAAAGCACTGTCAATTTGGATTGAGTGATACTCTGCTAAAGTCAGTTTTCACTCAGATACTAGTAGCAGGTCTTTCGGTAGTCTCGGTGTTTTGTCCTAGATGCCAATGAGTTGCTGTGCAGTCCTCACCCGTTTGTTAGGGCTCTTTGTATTGTTTGTTAAGGACATTAAAAAATTTACTACATCTGTTTTTTCTAAATGTTGTTCCCTTTCCACACGCCATTCTTTTCTTTTAAATACTTCCATATTCAGATCTGGTTTCTGTGTAATTTTCCTTTCTTTAATAATACTTAGTAAAATGTTACTGATGTAAGAGGTCAGAAGCCACTTAAGTGTGTCGGTGGTGGACCTTAAACTCTTTAAGGATATTAGAGTCAGGAGTATGTGGAGAAAAAGAGCTGTGAAGATTTAGAGTAAAGGGTAAATTCTACTTTTGTGGCTGAGACTGAATGGAAGAGTGGTGGAGATATTCCAGATGGACCAAAATAAAATTAAATAGCTCAACTCTGAAGAGTGGAGATACGGGGGAATAAATGGAAAGAAGAGAATGGTGAAGAGCAGGGAGAAAATTACCCATTTTGCATATAAATGATGTAATTACCCCCTCAGCTTCTCAGGCAGAAGTTGACATCCCTAATTAAAATAATTTTATGATCTTCTGGGGACAGATATACAAAAGCATAAAGAGAAGGAAAAAATAACAAATACAAAACGAACCAACATCAGCAGCCATTTTTACAAAATAATTTTGCAGCAGGACTGATGATGTACATGCCGTCTCAGCTTTATAACAAATTATCAGGCTTGTATTTTATTTGAGATGATTCACAGGGCTTGATATAAAAGGCAGAGGCTGAATAAAACCTTTTCAGTGAAGAGAATGATGAAACCACAATACGAGGACAGGGAATTGAAAGCCTACTGGACTGAATTTCATTGTTTTCTTCTGATTAATACTGGAAATTGAAAGCCACTGTGTTTAACCTGTGCTGATGCTACAGTTGCTGTAATTAAGCCTGAGAATATGGTCTTACAACTTGTGCATGCTGATTGTTTTATACAAAGCACCTGGCAAATTTGCCAGTACATACACTATTAAATCTACAACAGAGGCGCCCAGCCACCAAAGGCTGCCATTATCATTAGTTTAATTGATCTACAGTATTCCACCACATCTTCACTGCCCACTTTCCAGGCAAGAAAGCAGCGATGGAGACTCTTCTAGGCTGCAAGGTAGCAAGGGGGCATGTTGTTTTAACCATGCAGGAAGGAAGGGATTGTGCTGCAAAGAGAGATAAAACTCAGCAAGTGTAACTAATCTGGAAAATTCCGTTGTCATATGCCTCATCTTATCGCTCATACCATCTGACTGACTGATTTAATGTTGCTAAGAGACTTGACAGACCAACTTGTTAGCATTACATACTGCACAGTAGCAATTGATAAATCAATTGTTACCACTAATTTTACTCCAACAGGGCAATATTTCAGTAGTCAGAAGTTGGCCGAAGGATATGTTTGTGTACATGCATTTTTCTTTTTCCTCCTATATAGCTGGTTCTCTCTTGCATTTTCTAAGTATCTGTGGTGATTTCATGGTAAGGTGACAAGCTAGGAGCCAAGAGAATAACATTATCCTCAGGCACAAATGCAGAAAATCAGGCTAGAAATCTCACAAGAACTGATGTTCTTGTCCTATAACTACTGCTTACGGTAGTGACTACGTTTTGAATAATTTAGGAAAATTTAAATCTTTCTTGAGGTATTTTCATGTCTGGTCGTGATTGATTAATTAATAAAAGCAAGCAAAGCATTTTAAGCTTCAGAAAAGCTTTGGGTTTGGTTCTGCTCAGAGGACAGGCATGGTGTCAAGTCCATTAGTTCTGAGCTGATTCATCCTGCCCTAATTAGTATGATTCACTCATAGACCACAGAATCTAGAATAACCATTGTGGTTTATGACCTAATTAAATATTATCTACTGCCCCATGTGCTTAGTTCTTCAACTCTATTTACTTATGTAGGAAGGGGAAACATATTGCTGTTATTTCATCTGACAAGTAAGTCTGAAATGTCATAAAGATGAATCTTTCCCTTTCCAAACCTCGTTCCTTGTTTGTGTTTGTTTTGGAATGTGAAGGAGGACTGGTTAAAATGACAGCAGTAGTTTGAAGTATCTCTCAGGGAGTGGTTTTGCATGGGGGGCTCCACAGCAGGCACTGGTGGGGTGGGCAGTAGGGTGTAGGAGCCTTCTGCATTATCCCGGCGTGTGTTGGGGCTCTTCTGCGTAGTGGCAGCCCCTGAATTCACACAGTTATCGAGGCTGGGAACACAGATGTTTTCCAAGACAAGCAGAACGATCTATGAATGTTCCCAAGTGAGATACTATGGATATTGTGATCCTGAAAACTCTTAAGGATAAGGGATTGATTCTTGAAAAAAGGCTGAGACACTGAAAAACGTGTGGAACGATCCATCTTTGATTCAGCTTCTCCTGTCTGTGAGGGAAGGGTGCTCCTGCCAGAGCTCCTTTCACTCCAAGAATCAAGATTTATTTACAGAATATTTGACTTGAAAACATATATATATCTTTCTAGCTTCTTCTTTTGTAAAGATGTATATACATCCTGCCAAAAGTAATATGCAATCTGTACCAGATAGACATTTTGTTTATTTCTGAATTTTAGCGGGTGTATAAATTAATCTGTCCTTATCCCTATTTCTCAAGAGGCATACGTAGCTGTCCATATAACAGCATTTATCTTTCTGGTTAGTGCTACTGTGTGGATAATACATCACCAGAGCAGTGGTGCTAGTTATGATGTATGACACCAACATATCATAAAAGCACTGCCACTTCTGTGATGTATTATTCAAAACATGGAATTAAACAGAAAGATCAATATAATGCAGCCTCTTAATTTTTTAAGATGGGTTAGAAGGTTTTGGATAAAAGAACACAGGTTGCAGAGAGTTTACATAGAGGCTGAATACATAACAGAAACAAATGAAAATAACTCTTATTTCATGTATGACCCAGTTTGTACTGCATTCTGCAGCCAGCAAAACTTTTCAGATCTTGTTCCCTCCATGTTTCAAGTCCTCTCTGTCCTTAGCTGCAATGCATCCAGCTTCCTACCACGTTCCTCTGGGACATCTCCCACAAAATATGGTCTTCACTGTCTCTGCATAAGCTAGTTCCCAGAGCTGTCTCTTGCATCCCTGGCAGTTCCTGGTGCACTGAGCTCTGAGCTGCCCAAGGATAACCCGCCGTCTCATCCTTGTTGACTGGCTGCCTGGTGTGCTGGGCAGAGCAGGTAACAGGTGCATTTCTTTTTCTGCCTTTTGCACAGCAAGGGCACTTACCTGCATCTCTCTTCTCTACATGGCTGCTGATTATCACTAAACTCTTGAAATTTAGTTCCTATTGAAGAACTACCTCTTTGTGAAATGTAGTTGGAGCTGTCATGTATTTTCAAAAGTTAATAGGGAGATGATGTGGTAGGCAATTAAAAAAAACAACCCTAGACATCCATCTTATTTTCTTTGTGGCTGGTTTAAGTCCTTTTAATAAGAACACCATTATTTTCATTAACACTGTTTTCATGGATTTGCACAGATAAGAACTGTATTTAGGATCATTCATTTGCTTTTCCGATGCTGCTCATCTAACATGCTCAAGAATCACAGTGTAGGCAGAATCTGAACAAGAAAAGGTTTTGCTTTTGTATTTATAATTTTACTTCAGTTCTGCAAGTCCTTCCAAAGTGCTTAGACAGTGTTTTCCTCCTTTTGCTCAGAAAGGTGAAATGGCTAAAGAGGCTGCCAGGTCTTCACATACATGGACTTCAAGAAGAAACTCTGGATATTGCAAAACATGATTAGAACTGCAACAGTTGGCACTTTTGGTCTTCTCTGTATCTCACATAAAGAAAAACAATCCCAAAGTGAGCTACAAAAACTTTCTTAGGTTCAGAAGGCCCTGCTCCTAAACATCTTAACAGAATAAAAACTGGGCATTACAGTCAATTCCCTGCTCTTTGCAGGCTTTTTTTAATTGCACAGTTGCAAGCAGTCTTTACATTGTTCTATTTTCTTATGTTTGTGGTGCAGCCACCTCACTACTCTTCTCTGCTTGAATATTCCCTTTATTAATCTCTTTAGCCATTTTTTTCTGCTCTATAACCAAAACTTTATAGTTTTAGGATAGTAAATTTATTAACCTTTCCTAGGTAACATATAAAATCCTTTTCCTGCCTCGATATTGTTTCCTTGAATCCTTGAAGATATTTATACAGTTTTATATCCCCTTAATCTCTTTTTCTCTAAGCTGTGTAAATTAAGTCCCCTTGCTTGCTCTTCCTCTGTCATATCCTCTAATCCTTGAATCATTTCAGTTGTCCAAACTACCACAAAACCAGCATATGTTTCCTGGAGCTCAGAACATAAAAAGAAATTAAGAGGCCCCGGTCTGCCACAACATGCTGCTGTGAGCATACCTCTTGTGGACAGCCTTAGCCAAAGTGAATTGCAATTCTTCTTGCACAGCATGGGCAGTTCTATTTATTATATATTTTTATCAGGTTTTGGTACTATTCACAGAGTGCCGGACACGGTTTATGCATTAGATGCTGCATTTCCCAGCCCAAATAGCTTAAAATGGAAGATTATCATTGTGTGAGAGAACCTCCTAGCAGACATCCCTGCAAAGAGAGCTTCACACAAAAACCTCTGTGCTATTTCGGTTTCTTTGTAATCAGTATTTATGACAGATAATGTTTTGTGATAAATGTAGTTTATATTTTTAATGTATTTTGTCCTAAGAATAATGTTTCAATAAGAGCATTTCTGGGACAGTGAGAGAGGAAGGAAATGGTTCAGATTGTGCAACATCCAAAACCACTGCAGTTTATGGAGGTCATGGCAATTTACATCTCTTATCCCCAGCTAATGCACTGACAAGTCCATTCAGATAGGCCAGATACAGATAAAATTATCTAAGTCAGAGCAAGATTATAACATCAGTCCTCTAGCCAGTGATTTACAGTAACTGTCTTCTCTCTGAGGCGAGATACTAAATCTGCCAGAAGAGCTTTTGTCTGTCTTCAGGTTTGAGTCTAAACAAATCCATACATGTGGTCAAAGTATGAGTGACGCCAAAGGGAAATATGCTTGCAGATAGGCGGTGGAAGATGCACATCCCTCTTCCACCTGCCTCCTCTGTCTCAGGTTGTTACTGTAAGCAAATTAGCATGATCAGCTAAATGATGTCTTTGGTTATGTTCATCCTCTGTGATGTCACAGGAATCTGGTGTATATAGATGTAGAATTTATCCCAAGAAATATCTGTAGAAAACATGCTAGTTTTGACAGAGAACAGAATCCTGTATTACTGTAGCATGAAAGACAGTGACTTAATATGTTGAAAAGTAATGTGTTAGGGCTGATTATGCTATTGAAGACATATAAATGTGAATACAAATATAAATGACCAGCATGAATGATTGATACCTTCATTTCCAGATTTCCAGTGTATATGCTTATATATTCAACAAGCTGGTCTTTGGAAGCCTTTTGAAATAGTCTTGTGCAGACATACAACAGAATGTAGTCTCTTCTAAAAAACCATGTTATTTATCTCAACATTTATCTATGACTTAATTCAGTGTATTGGCAAGAACAACAGAGGGAGAGTCTTCGATGATAGTAAAGAAACATTAACTTTTTCATCTTGTTTAATGCAAAGTGTCTCTGTAATATCATGTATCTGTCCCACTACCTTATCTAGAAAAATGGAATGATGAGGACTAAGATATATAAAGAGCCTATCTCTTAATCAGCTCTAGTGCAATGACCAACAGTTGCTTCAAATATAATTTTCCTTTTGAGGATCCATGTAGGTTTTAGCTTGAAATATATACTAGATACTAGTATGCTATTTTACAGTGAAAAGTTACTTATGGTAATGTTAGGAGCATTCCAAATCATAGCATTTTACGGTAAATATGAATATGTATGTATTATGTCTAGAAATATTGAATGTAGTGAAAGCTGGATGTTGCAATTATTGGAAGAAGTACATAAGAAGATACAAAGAGAGATGAATGCATTTCAACTGACAATCATAAGTAGAAAATATAATTTAACTTCTTTTTTTAGAGCTGTGTTGAAGGCAAAAACCTAGATGGAAGCCATTAGCTTTTAACGATTTATAATGCTTTTAAGAGCTTCCATACAATGAGCAAAGAAAAGAGGAAAGGTATTGGTCTGTAATTCAGAGAAGGCCATTTCCATTTAGGCATAGAAAAAGGATCCTCTGAGGTGTTTATCTGTAAACTATTTACAACACAAACAGAGGCTTGATCAAAGGAGCAGAGTCATGCAAAAATTATGGAAGGTATACAGTTAAATCTTGTGCTTTTCTTTGAGAAAAATCAGTATGTTGTTGCGCAGAAACACAGTTTTAGAAAGACTCATAGGTTTCTTCTGAGGATTTTTTCATTAGCACGTAGTGCTATCAAATTAAGCCTAATGTAAATTAATGTAGCACACATTGTTAAATTTCAAAAGAACAACAATGTCCACGAATATATAAAGAGAAGTCTAAAACTGAAATTGATGTATCTCACTTCAGCCTAACTCAGAAAAAAACTTAATATGTAATATTCTTTGATAAAGGGAGCATGAATGCTAGGGATTGATACTACGATTTTATAAATACTATTATTTTCTTTAAACTGTATTCCTCTCATGCAACTAATGTTGTTATCTAAGGTAGGAAGACAAAAGGATGATGAGTGCGCATTTGGTTGCAGGTATGAGTGGTTATACATCCATACTTTCCAGAGAATCCCTAAAGGATTTGCAGAAATCAAGCCAAGTCTGGTCAGGTTTTCTTATTAGTAATTGAAGAGAGACTTAGAATCATCTACACCTATGGCATGCAGCTGTCAGCACCAAGGTCAACCATTGCAGCCTGTGGTTTGACTGGCATGGGGTGCTTCCTAAAGAGTGGCAGCCTGACCTTCCCCTGCCCGGGAGGACCTGTGCATATTTTGTGCCCTTCCCATTGCATTGGAGTCCATTGGGTGGCTGGGAAAGACAGTATCAACCTTTGGTCATGTAACACAGGACTTTGGAGCTGGGCCACTCAAGCATCTCCAAGGGGAAGAACAGGCTGCAAGTAGGCTTCAGGTGCATTTAGACAGAAGAGAACTTGAACCCATTTGTATTCTGCTTTCTGTAGAAATACTTCTTACTGAATAAGAACGGTTTTTATTTGTATTGTAATTTATAAGTACTACTACTTTATTTTGGAAAGAGAAAAAAATGCTGGTCAGCCCTTGAAAGAGGCTCTGAAAAGTTCTTGTTTCAGCCCAGCGCTCTTCATTATTCAGTGAGCTTCCTGGCTGAAATAAACACAGGTCTTTTTCTATCACTCACAAATATTTTCTGCTAACATTGTATGAAAGACATTGTTTTGATAAGTGTTAGTCTTTTGCTAGCTCTTGATGGGTGGCAAGAACGGTGGTTTCAAATTTAAAAGGCATGCCAGTAAAACTCTGTTGGGACCTCCTCTCCCAAAAACACTGGAAAGAAAAACATTTATAAACTTTGTAGCATTCAGGATGAGCCTGCATTAGCATTTTACCTCAAAACAGGCCTGAAGCTTGGAAGTGAATCTCCCCTCTGCTTACCACATTGTGGTTTGCTTTGGAGAACAACCTCGGAGCATTTGAGTCGGTTTCTTTTTGAGTGGAACTTAACTCAAAGCTGTACTCCTGGCATCCACCTCTGTGCCCCAACACTTAATGAATGCCAGCCCCACAGAAGTAGGCTATAGCTTGTCCAAAGTGAGATCCCTGAAGCAGATGGTTTTCACATGGACTCGAGGTCTTCAGCATCAGCTACTCTATTCTCCATTTCTGCCATGCTGCTTGCTAATGTAGATGCAGCAAGCAAATATGCTTTGAGTTAAAAATAATATTTTACTACAGGGTAAAAAGAACCCATGGTAAACGATATACAAAAAGGTGACATAAATACTTAATTCCTGAAGTATAACTACTGTACAGTCTTTGTCTTCCCTAAGGCAAATGCTGGGACAGCTGGTGCTTCTCCTCTCTGGCAGGAAGGCTCAGTCATAGCATGGCTCAAGGATTTTATAACCTATCCTGATGGGTAACAGAGCCCAATAAAAGGTGCCTTTGATTTTGTGACCTGAGGTGCTTTTGCTGTTGCTCTCTTGCCTACCCTGTTTCTTAGTCTGCTACCATCTCTAGCTAAATATTTGCTAGTTGTTTCTGTTCTTTCAGCTGTTGCATACAGTAATGGTTGACTCTTCTCTTATAGGATGGATTCTGCAATTCTTATACTTCATAGGTAATTCTGAAACAGGTTTTTTTACAGTACACTCAGGAAGTGTATTCAAAAAAAAACAAAACACTTTTGTATCTCAGTACTGGAAGCAGACTCTAAAGTGTAATTGGCCCAGAAACACACAGTACACTGCTATAACTCAAGATTGTTCTCCTCTTCCCCTGCTTTTCAGTGGAAGTGGCTTTTAAACACAATAAAAAAATACACAATTAAACATTTTGGGTGGTTCCATGAGGTATTTTCAGTTCATTTTCTCTCTGCTAGTTCTTTACTTGTCTCGTAGGCCCTTTCAGTCTGTAAGCAGCACCCATGAACATGACAGTAAGCCCTGGATTGCCACGTAAAAAAAAGGTGAATCCCATTTCCACAGATGACCCCCTTTCATATTTTGTTTGTCTGTCCATATGTAAGAGCTCAAGCCCTTTCAGGCTGCTTTGGCCAGTTTTTAGGTGTGTGCTGGTCTGTTCCAAACAGATGTGATTTTGAGAGCAAGCAGATCAGGCTAGGATGCTTCCAAGAGTGCAAAGAACTTTTTGCTACATTTAGCTGGTGCTTTTCTCAGACTTGGGTTGTCCAGTTATGGGTATCAGGTGGACTGTGGAGATGTGGATAACTGCTTCCCAAGGAGATGATCTGTGTTCTGTAAGGTGCCTTTTGAGTCACAGTTTCCCATAGTCTGGCTAGTTTTGATGTCCCAGCACACTGGCTATTGTCAAGACTTCTCTTAGGTGTCTACTTTTTGATATGTAATATGGATGATTTAAAGACCTTATTCCATGTTGTCATTTTTAACACTGAAGCACTGATCTGGCTCTTATTGCCTTCAGAGGTTAGGTATTTATTATCAGACTGAGATGCTGTCAGTGTCTTTTATGTTGAAGAATCTAATTCAAATCTGGAAAACAGCATAATGTGACGGCATGCACCTTGAAGAAACCTATTACATGACTTTGGGAGGAGTCCTGGAATTTGACAGCTATATGGACTTGTTCCAAACAATTAAATGAATTTCTCTTCAGAGCATATGGTGTAGAGAACATGTCATGTTTGAGAAATATGGTTGGCTTCTAATCTTGATTTTTAATTTTTCGACAGAACAATAATTTGGCACAGCATATAAACTTTTTTTTCCCCCATGTTAAGTACAAATGTGTTTTCTTCAAAGACAGGGGAAAAAAAAACCTTTCAGGAAAATCCAGTTTTCCCTTACATAGTTCATAGATATTACTTTTTGTTTCAGTTCCTTTGAACTACAGTTTGGAATTAATGGGGCTGTTGTTTTTTTTTCCTATTGATACTAAAAGTGATGGAAATTAAAAATCCAAAGACTCAGCTTATCTGTTGGTCTATATGAAGGATCTGGCTGCTATAATTGTTACTAAGAAGACGATGCTGGAGAGAAAGGATTCATTGTTTGATACTCCAGAAATTTAGCGACCTGTCCTACTCCCCTGCCTGAGTTGCATACTGATGCTTAATAATCACGCTAGGGTCCAGGCTGGATGGTGGAGAGGTATGGCACTGTTTGAGCTGCACAAAAAAATAGCAGTCTTACTCTGCCCAGGCTTCTGGAAACATCTCCAGTAACATCCTGGATCTCACCACACCAGGAGGGATCTGCTATCCGTTTTGGTGGGGCACCCCTCTGGGTGCTGAGCAGAGAGCAGTGGCATTATACTCAATGACTGGTCAGCCAGAAAAGGATCTTTTCCTACCCTTTGTGCTGTTCCTGGCTCACTGGCCAGGCTGGGTGGGGTGAGGAGCTGCCTGGTGCAGAGTCCAGCCAGGCTGCTCAGCTCTGTTGGGCTCGGTGCCGCAGCCTCACCGAGCCAGGGTTTTTCTCTAAGGAACTAAGGGGATTAGGCTTTTAAGGGGAAATCTAAGAGGATTGCAGATTTAAGAGATGGCCAAAGGGGCACATTTATAGCTTTTTAATTAAAAGATATTTTGGCTCGAAGGCCAGGAGGATTAAGGAATCGGTAAAACCAAGTTAAATGTCAAATGCAGGGTTAAACCACAAATTAGGCATATTTCTAATGGATCTTTAGCTTCTAATTTTTTTTTCCTTTCTGAGATTAAACAATCTGTAAAGCTTGTTAAGGTCATTTCCTATCAATCTTCCTCTTTTCACCACTCCTCTCCTCCTGCCCATATTTATGGCATTACAAATACATTTAAATCCAGCACAAGAATTTAGATGGCTGGTAGTATAAGAAGGAAGACCTTTAACAGACAATGTCACGCTCATATTTTTTATGAAAAAGCTTGTATTTTGTGAAAGTAGTAACTGAATCTACATTTTCTGAGCATAGCTATGTTTGAATATTTAAATGGTCCAGTCTTTTCTTTATTCCTTTTACTTCTGCTTATTTTAAATGATCTGCAGTATATGAAAGTCAAAGGGAGAAGCAAAGTATTGATCAGATTATACAAGAGAAATTCTCACAGGCCTAATGCAAAAAACCTGTTCCTAATTTTCTCCATAAACCTCTTGTCATTATACTATTGAGTCATGTAACATTACTTGGAAGTGAAAGTGAAGGTGTTAAGTCAAAAGAAGTAATTTTAAGTTTTTAATTATTCTACAAGTTATGCCCTACAGCTCATTTTCTTAAAATTGTACCTTTTGTTCAGCACTAAACTGCATGAATTACTTATAAGCCAAGCAGATCAATATCTCAGAATGTCTTACAAATAATAATTTAATTCAGCTGGGATTTTTTCTGTTGTTACTGTTCATTCACCAGCATTTTATTCTCACAGCATTAATAGCGAAAATCAGCAAGTGAAAGGAAAGGTCTCTCACCAAAAGCACCTGTGAGTTCAAGGACACAGCTAATAGTGGTGTGCTGATCTTACCACACGACTGGTTCTTAGCACAGCAACCAGGACTGTCTTGAGTTGTGTTGTGGCATCTGATGCCAAGAGTCACTGGAGATGTCACGTTATTTCTTTCTGGTTGCATTGGTCACCAACTGCATGATCATCGCATCAGTAGCATATGAACCATTTCCACAGCGGGGCTACACACCCTAGACCTGCTCTACAGCCCGGTGGTGATAAAACCGGTACCAGGACACTGCTCACTACAGATGTGCTATAAGATGTGCATTTAAGGGAGTTTGGACCGTTGCAAGCAGCTTTGTCCTTGGATGTTTTCATCATTCCAGAATGGTGGAGAGACTTCTGGTCAATATGCTGAACGCATTGACAGGCATGTCAGGTACTCACCCATTCATGCACATATGCACTGTCCCAAATGCAGAGTTGATAGCTGGATGACCTGACTGAAAAAGAAAAACTATTTTCAGTACCCAGTACCTCTTCATTTGCCATTTTATTTACTGCAGTCTGATTTTCTCTTTGGAATTAAGGCCACAGAAAACCTAATGAAAAATCATTTAAAATAACATTTAACAGCTGCTCGCATCTTGACACTTTGAAAACATGAAGGGAGATTGGTGAATATTACTGAAAATTAATATTTCATGTATATCACTGGCAAAATTTTACAGGGCGGGTGTCCGATGTGTGGCAGATGTCTGTATCTGCTTGTGGTTTCAGTAAACTATATTATATTGTGTTAAGATAAATTTGTTAGGCTGTTCTCAGTCAGGAGCATCTGTAAAATCATCTGCTTTGAATATCTTTTGAAAGTATCAGCACAAGGTTAAAAGGCAAAACCATCCAGGAGCAGAAGAAATAAAACAGTGCTTTGGCAGTCCCCAAATCCTCTAATTTTCTGAAGTCCCAAGCAGAAGATAAAATAGCGTTGCATGCTTCCTTAAATTTCCACCAAGGCATTGTCAGGACACTGCTCTACCTTTAGTGCTCCAATGTCTGCTTGCATATTGTTTGATTCAGCGCTTACATCAACTCCCTGGAACCGACTTTAATCCATGCAACCCCTTTGCTTGCTGCATGGCAGAGGGTAAGTCACTCAGAGCTGCACAGGGCTCTGCTCTCTCCTTTATGTCATTGTCCATATATCCAGAGCAAAGCTAGGATTTACCCTGCTGTAAAAAGCAGTACCTTTTGACCCTATCTCTCCACACGCCTGGGATTGTAAAATTCTCATATCAATCCTAGAGCAAAAATATTGTCAGACTCCTTTATTTGTGAAGTTCTTTGACCTTATGGAATGAAAAACATCTAAAAATACGTTCATCCACTGTTTACTGTCTCTGATGTTTTGAATAGGTGATGTCAGGCTCGCTGTGTTTTGCTTTCTGTTTTAATGTGGATTTAGTTCAGATTTCTGTTTACTGCTAGCAGTCAAAGGTTCTGGAATTTCAAATGCAAGTGTTCCGACTTTTAGTAACAGCACTTCAGTGTCTAGCCTAAGGGTAGAGCTGGACTGAAATGGCATTGAAGTGTCGAAAAGCTTGTGTTATGAACCACAGCATCACCATCTTGGAGGGGATCCCCAGAAGTTGCCTGCCCCGGCTCCGTGACTTCAGAAACATGACGTCCCAGCAGGTCAGACTGCCTGGACTGGGGCGCTGCATCCCCTCTAACGTCTGGAGCAAAGTCTTCCAGCCCCACCTTTTCTGAGCATGGTTCTTACATACTTAAAGATCTCTCACCTGGGTTGTGATTTGGCACTTCCTTTTTTTCCCAAAGAGTCCCATTACCCACCACCAGCCCCCGATCAGTTGTGTCCCAAAGCATTTTTCCTCTTAAGAGAAATGATAACAGAAGAGCCTTCCCTGGGTGACAAGTGGCTCATCTTGCTCTCCAGTCCAGCAGGAACTTGGGAAGCCTGAATCTTACCCCATGTTGTGTTTGCAGTTGTGCAAGTCTAAGTCACAATTGAATTGGGGTTACTTTAGATTTATGTTGGTACAGCTGTGTGGCACACAATCAAATTTTGTACATTTTCCCTTGATTCAAGTGTTACGTGTGCAGGTTAAGGTGGTGCTTGGTTCTTCCAGGATGTTTTCTTCCATTAGCTCCTGCTGTGCTTTTTGAAGAATAAGTCCTGCCAATATGTGGGAGGATAATTCTGTATTGATTCCTGATTAGAGTTTTTAGCTTTATTTTCTTCTGTATTACATCTATATTTACCACATGCTATATATAAATGAAAGTCATAGTACCCTCCTACTGTCTTTAATATTTCACCCTGTATTGATAGCTATTACTTTTGTATCGATCTATAACAGACAGACTTTAGTTACAGTGGAATGATTTCATACCAATAACATCAGTCTATAAAACAGTCAAGTAGAAGAACCTAAACCACATAAAAACACCTGATTAACATTTTTTACAATGCTCTCTTCTGAAATAAACAGACCGTACTGGATTTTAACATCTGGTCCCCAGCAATTCTTTCAGGAGTGATAACTTCTTTTTTCCTCTTTGGAAATGCTGGCCATTTTTTCACCAACTTTTTCATCAGGACACAGCTGTTGCTGCAGAGCACCATGTATTCACGTCTGAAATGCGGCTGATGCTCGCTTCTGTTTACTTCTACCTGACATCGTTTTGCATCGGGTACAATTCAAAAAAGACGAACATCTTCGGGTGCTTTAAAAAGGCATCTCATCAGCATTTAGAAAAACAGCCTTTTATTTGGGCTTATATAATAGCTACAAAAAGATGCTTCAGTCCTGTGTCTCCTGAACAGAAGTCTGGAGCAATTTCTCTTCTTAAAGGGATGGACAATGAAACAGACTCCCTTTGTATGAACTTCTACTTTCAGACATTATGTTTGTTTTTTTTTAAATCAAGCCTTCAACTTCCCGGTTGCATTCGCTTAAATTGGTCAAAAGAGCACAGTCTGCAACTATTCACAAAATGTTGATGATCTGTTGTTTTGGGTTTTTTTAAAAGTAGCCCAAATGCAAGGTATTTTTAGAGTATCAACTATGATTACTCTTAGTTAGCAATCAGAATCTTTGCTTACCAAAAAATACACAACAAAACCTTGATATAAAAAAAGCAATTTTGTTTTGGTCCAAAACAATAGCGGTCACCATTTAACGTTGCCTTTTGAACAAGGTTTCATCAACTGTTTGAAAGATAATTATAGTTTTCAAAGAGTAAGCGGTTTTCATGTTTTTGAGAGTTTGTTTTTTTTTTTTAGACTGGGACAGTAGAGAGTTCTCTTATGTATTCAAAGCTTCCCAGCCCTGCATACCTGCAGCCTACTAGTTTTTGCATGTTTCAGAATGATCATTCTTGAAAAGTTCACATTCGTGAAGTAAAAGCTATATGTTGTTGATAATTCTGTTTTGGCCTTGTGCAAACACATTGGAGTCCTGAACTGTGCAGCTGAATTAGCATTAGGTGACTAATTCAATTCATTTTCCCTCATATGCATAGGATTGCCCTTTAGGTAGCAAATTATGTTTTTTTTATATATATATATATGCCTATTTCTTCTCAGCATATGGCAGCACTGTTCCTGTGTTGCTCCTGTTACTGCTCCTGAACCACATTTTCCCTGCTCCTTCTCTCCTCCCTGTTTCCCACAGCCTAACTTTAAGAAAAAAAAAAACAAAGAGGAATTTGTTCTGTGTGAGCTGAAGTTATACAAATATGGAAGGGAAATGGTAAGAACACCCTATTCCTTTAACAGTCATTTCTGCTCAGAATTTTTTCAGGTTATCTGAGGATTTTTTTTAAAAAATATTGTCATTTTTAATGGTAAAAATAATCTAATAATGAGCTCTACCTTTGAAAATATGGGTAAAGGGCAGTGGTGATTAATATAAAGTTAAAATTTGGAGTAACATACTTTTCTGTAAATGGGGCAAGAATTACCTACATTTGAGAAGGAAGACCTGAACTTTGCAATGATTACTACTCCCTTCATTTTCAATGAGGAATGAGGACTCTCTTGTATTAGCCTCTACTTCCCAATAGGCTGAGCTTTAAGACAGACAAACAATCACGTAAGATTTTTGAGCCAAACTGCATTCTGGAAATTTCCAGTGATAGTCAGCCCACTGCAATAATCAATAGGCCATCAGTAAAACTTTGGATGTCCTCCAGGCCTCTGTGGAATAACATCTCTTTAATGGTCTCAGAAAATGTGGGGATCCTTGGGATTTCTGCTTCAGACCATGAACTGACCGTTTTAGCCATCAACTGCATTGTGGACACAGCCGGGATGCCTTGGAAAAGCTGGGTTTTGGTCTCATTTGTCAGATAAGGCGTTTTAGCCAAAATGGTCTAAATCCTGTCTTTGTTACCACTTCCCCCAGGGTAAGTCTTTGGATATCTCAGTTCTCTCCTCATTTCATTAGTGGAGGAGGAGGAGGTTGGGAATTTTTCAAGGAAACCTTCCCAGTATTCTCAATCCAGTGGGTTTCCCCACTGTTATGGGAACTTTTTTCACTCATTTTATAGTGTGGCTAAACATTAGGGAAGTTGTAACATCCACATGTAGCTATTCTACAGCTATTCTCAGCATCTTCATGCCTGACCTCCTGCAGTCTTTCAGGTCTTAAGGTACTTTGGTAAGTATTAATTAAACTGCAAAACATGCCACATATTTTTATTCCAATTTTACAGAAGAGAAATTGGGCTATCAGTAAAATTTGCACAATGAATTCAAGTAGAAATACCTACATGCAAGATGCTAGCTACCTTAGCTGGCATTCTTCTATCAGGAGAATTTTTAATAATGTATCTGTAAATGTTCTGAGCAGAAGCAATGGAACACTGACAGCAATGAAATCATTTCAAAATTATATTTGATAGGCTTTATCATGTTTATCTGTTTATGTTTTGCTTTTGTATATAAGTATTCATCTGTCCTATTTTTCTAGCAGTTGAAATTAATTATTTTTCGTAGATTCCCAAGATGCACTACACTCCATTTATTTGTTATACTACTGACCATGATTAATGACCAGCCGCAGTTTGATTATCTCATTTTTAATGATCATGATAAATTGCAGACCATCATGGCAATTTAATATGCTTATCATGCAAGATCTAAGTCAAAAAACTTAAATTATATCATAATTAGGAAGCGCATCGTAGCTGGGAAGCACAAGAACAGTTTGCCATTATAAAACTTGCAGTTCCATGCTTTTGCTGAAAGGGTTTTGTAGCACATCAACCTAGCTGTTCTGTTCTGGTCGGATGGGAATACAGGTCATGAGCTTTTCCATATTGCATCTCATACTGAAGGAGGGTCTTTTTGCAAACTCTTTGATTGCAGTTTTCTGCTGAACCTAATTTGTGATTGATGGAGATGAGGAGAGCTGAAGAAACAGGCCAGATAAAAGAGCCTGTCAGGTAGCAAGATGAAACTTAAAAGATTCCTCATATGATCTCTAGATTATATAAGATGCATCACAAGTCAGACTACTGTTTAGCTATAGCTGTATGCAATATGGGGATACATTCCCCCATGCTCAGCATGTCCCAGCTCCATATCATACTGCGAGCTGGTGACAAGCATCACTGCCTTTTTTCCCCTCATTTGTTTTTACACCCAGAATAGCAGTGGGCACGTGGGCTAGAGAGGAGCTGCAGTGCTTCCTAGCACAGGTTTTGATACAGGTGACTGAGATATCAAGCATCACCTCGTCAAGTAGTCCAAACTTGACCTCTCTGAATGACACATTCGCTATGACACTTTTTCATGCTTAGTTTCTTCCTACTGTGATGCCTTCCCTTGTCCTGCTGTCTTTCATCATTCTCTGGGTGACAGTGGAAGATGAGAACACAGAACAATCAATCCCAGTCCAATATCACCTGTAGTAGTATATGTTTAGCAGATCACCACTTGATCTTAGTTTTTAAGACAACACAGTTGTCTTAAAACTGTTTTAAACACAGTAATGAAGATGGTAATTAATCTTCTTTTTTTTTTTTTTTTGTTACTGCTATAACATTTATGGTTTCTCTAAATGTGTTTGTCAAATCATCTCTGAAGTAGCATCTTGCACTTGGCAAAATGTTCTTTTGGAATGGTCAGTATGTTTTTACTTCACATCAAATAACATCGTGCGCTATAATGATTGAAGAGACGCATGATCAGCAATCAGTAAAATTAAGTTGTTCCTTGGATATAACCAAAGCCAATTTATTAACAGGTTCTTTTAAAATTCTGTATTAATTTTTCAGTAGAAGTCATTGGATAGTAGTTCTTTAAAACTGGTCTCCTGCTGTCCCTGCTCTTGATGGAGACAAGAGAAGAAAAACTGTAATGCTCCTTCATCACAGAAGAGTGGACTCTGTGAAATGCTGCTGGGAAGAAGCTGGAGAGACAGAAGAGTTTGACCTCTCTGGCAAAACAAAGTTCTATCAGGGTAAGCTTTTCTCAATGTAGTAGTCAGTACATTTGACTTCTAAGAAGGAGATGACAGAAATTACAGAAGACCTCTAAAAAAGGACTTCTTTAATAGAAGTGGGACTTGACAGAATAGCTTACAATGGACATTATTTAATTAAAAAAGTCCTCATGACTTAACAAATAATGTTTTAAATATTAAAAATGGCTTTGCCAATGGAGAGAGCAACATCATCTTATGCACTGAGATGCAGAGAGCTCAAAACTCATTTCAGATATATTTTTTTAAGACTAATTTATGAGGTCATTTTTAATATATTCAGTTTCGTTGCCATCAGTGTTGTCTTAGTGTTTTGTAATCATAATGTTGAATTTGCACTGCTCTTAGAACTTTAATTACAAAGCTAAATTGTACTAATATATATTAGGTACCTCCTAATTGAAGCTACATCATATGTCTGATGTGGCAGTACTAATTGGTATAATTAAATTCTAATATGCATCAGTAGACTATTAAAAAGAGAGTTAGGAATAGAGGAAGGAACAAGCAAGTTTGTGAAACTTCTCATATCTAAAGTATTCCTATAATGAGAAAGTGTGCTGACTATACTTCTTGCCCATTTTATTTTAATTACTATATGCAAAATGTACCAATGCTTTGCTGACTGAAATTCACTTTTTCTGAAGCCTTGTATCAGCATATTTACTAATAGTGTATCTAAAGTTTTTGTTATTTTTTGTATTTTCCTTATGTTTTGTTTTCCTAAAATATTTGCGATGAATCTTAAACTGTGATTTGGGCACCTAGGTTTGACTTCAGTTTAACTGATGATTTGCTATACCGCAGTCGGTGTCTTTTTTTTCTGAGATGTTTTAATTGGATCCTTTCATAGCAATTTTTCACATTTCTGAAGTATGTCACCTTTAATCACTACAGTTTAGAAAACAGAATGGCCAGCACTCAGAGCCACATATGAAAATCTTCAAAAGCCTGAAATTTTCAGATTTTGCCTGTATCTCAAAACGTGGATTATCTCATGAAACCATTCACAGGCAGGAAAAACCAGGGAAACCATTCTGCTCCCTTCTGAGGTAAAACTAGAGGTTCAGCCGGGTGCAACAGCACCGATACCAGTGCTACCAGTGGGGGAGTCAGATAGTTCTAGCAGCCTCTACCCATCAGTGTTCTTACGATCTAGCTACAAAATGGCAGCTCCACTTGAGCTGAGCATAGTTAAAGGGCTGCTCCTTGGCATACAGGTTTTTTTAAGCAAAAATGCCATATTAACTCACATACAAGAAATTTAGCTACTAAGCACTGACTTTGTGAAAAGTAAATTAATCTACTACATGGTCTGATCCTTCAGATAGTAAATACTGTAGTAATCAAGGTATATAATCTGCAGTTTGCTTGCTGGCAAAGCTTGCTGTCAGAAGGAAATTCTTTGATCTTACAGATGGGCTATGTTCATTAGCCAGATACAGCAGACTTCAGTTGTCTCCTCCTTAAGGTAAAACACATAAGAATATGGTTTATCTTCTGCTCTTAATATGGTAATTAATGTTCAGTGTCAATTAGACAGCCTTTCTCTTTGCTTCTTGGGCCTGTTTCACCCTTTTCCTTTATAAATGAGATAGGATGCTGGTACATCTTCATCACTTAGCAACCAGTTTTGAAAGTGAAGGAGTTTTCTTGATAAATATCTATCTTTGGTATTCCTTGTAACAAGAACAGGTCAGTCTTGTGGGCCATACTGGTATGTTTTTTTCAACTGATTATTTAATTTCATCGTTCTAATTTTACAGACTGAATTTTATTTTGTGAATTAGTCTTTTAGAGACTGTATTGTAGACGTAGAAATTTCTACTGATTATTTTATCTTTAGATACAGTTGATCATCCAGCTGGCAACTTGAAAACTGTTCAGGAGGGCCTTAAAATACCCACGTGGAACTTCTATACGCAGTTGTCTGGAGGGATCAGAGATTTCAGCTTTGAATTAGACACAGAATGGATTAGCTTTCAGTATTGTAAATGAAGCAACATGCAGCAGGAAGGCCCAATCAATGAGTTGTTTAATCAACTGGAGAAGTAGTGAATAATACCAGGATTCTGCCTAAATTACATCATTATTAGTACTTTTTAGTTGTTGTTATATTTTTTTTATATTTTCCTTGAAAATTACTTCTTTCCAGACCACAGAGCTCCTGCTTTGTTGGGTAGTAAATTTAGAAGGAGTCATGTATTAATGATAAATAATGAAAGAAGAATTTAGGATGTTAATTTATAAGAGTTTTCCTTTCCTGCTATTTACATTTCTCTCTTTAACACTACCTATCATTTGAAAATATTATTTTGTTATTTTATTTTCACTTCTCTTTCACTTTTATTAATTTTTGCCTTTTCATTTTCCATTGCAAAAAGTCCTACAGTTTTTCCTTTTCAGTCAGGATGAACTGGGAAAACCCATGTTTTTCCTAGCATATGACATCAAAACTGATGGCCACAAAGATGGTAATGGTGTCTTGTTCAGCAATGTGGAAAATAACACAAAAGCAAAATTACTATGATAATGGCAGATTCAATAATTGAAATGCCAGAAACAGCAAAATCATAGGCCTATTGAAAATTAGAGAAGCTAAAATATTTTGCTGATGATTTTTCCACAGCCTATAAAACCTGTCATGGATCTGGAAGCCACACTTGACACACACAATTTTTTTTGCTTCTATCTACATCAGGATTGCTTTTGCTGAATTTTTACTGTAATAAAAATGCAGATTGATAATTTCAGCTGAGATTCCAGGCCCACATTAAACAGGAAAAAAGGGAAACTAATAAAATTTGGTATGATTAGTGAACAAAAGACTCTCACTCTGTTTTCTTCTTCCATTTGGTGGTTAGTGTAGCTAATAGCATAAGACCATTAATTTGAGCCATTATACTTTCTGACATTTTCAAAAGTACTCTATACTTTAAATATCATCAACATGTTAATGTAAATGAAAATTGTGTCTTTAATAGAAATGCAGTGCTATAACTAGGTGTATTTAACCTTAGCCTCAGTTGCCAGAAGATTTCTGTGTTCAGCTCTATAGCTGTCCCGTGATCCTTGTTGGCCTTTGCTCTTCCTGATGGAAGCTGACCCTGAGAAAAATGGCTGTTCAGAAAAGTCTATGTTGAGGGCATTCTGATGTATCACATGTGACTGGTAAATAACACTAGGAATCACAGCATCATGGAATGGATTCGGTTGACTTTAATGGAACCTTAAAGATCACCTAGTTCCAGCCGCTCCACCATGGGCAGGGACACATTCCGCTAGACCTGTTGCTATAAACCTGCTGACTCTAGCAGGAAAATAAACAGTGAAAGATTGAATAAACTGTTTACCCATGGTTTATCTGTGTGCCTGGTCAGAATTGGTTTCTTCAGCTGTATCTTAGTAATGGAAGACGTATTTTGCAGAATTATTGTGTATTATGATTTGGTTGCATTTTCATATTTTCAAAGTTGCACCCATTTTCTTTTAAACATTCACCGTAATAAGTGATGTTCAGAGAGCTGGACCAGATGTTTCCAACCACCTCAAGCTTGAACTTCCCTAAACTCTGCTCACTTTCTAGATGCCTGTTCAGCACACAATGAAAGAGAAAAGGAGCTGTGTGAGATGAACAACGGAGCGTTGGATTTGTCTTTTCACAACTTGCTGTGCAGGTGTTGTTTGTTGCTTGTGTCTGTGATTGGGTATATGGGGAGTGACTGCAAGAGAGTCAGGCTGATGCTTTCCACAGAACAGCTGAAGATGTTTTGGCTGGAAAATATTTTAGAGTTCACTGGAGTCAGTGAGGAAAACTGGGAGAGAGAGATGGTAAGTAGAGATGCTGCAGCATGATTGCATGCTCCTGAACGATTGGGTTGAGCAGTCCCAGTGCCAAATCTGACAGAGGTTGGGTAGAAGGGATGAGACTCCTAGAGACATAGAGAAAATTGTGTAGAGTTTGCTTCCTTTAGAATGCCTCTGAAAAGTATTTAAGAAGGCAGAAAACAAGTCCTACTTCACAAGGAAATGATTGGTAGGGGAGCTACTTGTTTTCAGTTCTCTTTTGCAGTCTCATATCTCAGATTTTGAGTTTTCTGTGTTTAAAGAGCCTGTGTTGAACTGGTTTCTTATCTCTTTCTGTAATTTGACAAAACAGCAAAAACCAAGTTTAGAATTTGGAAGCCTTTTGGCATGTCTCCTTCCACATGTTCTACCTGAAAACTTCTGCCAACTTGGGATCCTACCAGAGTAAACTTTGAGGAATTTACAACATAATAGTTACTATCCAGAGGATCCATTGTTTATCACATTTTCCTTGCCCTAGATCTTCCTTATAAAATGAAATTCAAAAAGTACTCATTTTTCTGTCAGCAGATCACTGAAAACAGATTTTTAAAGCAATTAGGCAAAGTAACTAATAGATTATTTGAACATCAGGTAAAACGACCTCTCTCTCCTTGTGGGACCCCTTCTTCAGTCCTAAACAGTGACTGCTGACTTTGGGTATATGACAGCCCAACACATTTAACATTTAGTCCTGCTAGGTGCTAAAACCTGCCCACCCCATTTTAATTCAAATGACTGGAACAAAAGCATTCATAGGATGCCTTGGTGCTGCTCTCAAACATCAGATGCTAGAGGGAAGTGAAACAAAGCTTTTTATCTACAAGGGAGCGGATGGATCACATCACTTTCAAATATTCATGAATGAACTATGTTTGGCTAATTCCAGAGGAGTAAAAATAAGTGGTTTTATTCATCTTTTCATCATTTCACATTATAATCTCATTATGTGGAAGCCAATTGCTTTTATGTCTTTTTAATTTTTTTTTTAAGTTATTTCATTGCAGGAGGAGTTCTAAGGCCTCTGCAAGCGGCTGGGCTGCTGTTAAATTTAATGGGCTCCAGCTGTGCAAGGCTATTGTCAGGAAAAAAGAACAAAACCCCTGGAAGAGTAAACAGGAAAATAGAATTCTTCTTGTAGGTTATTCGTTTATTGGGAGGATGTATCATTGGAGTGATACATATGTGTGGGTTTTTTTAAGAAGCACTGAAAGCATATGTAGTTACGTAGCCATGCGGTGTAATTTTGTTTAACTGAGACACTGTAGTGATGCAATGAAAGATGTACAGCGGAGCGACTGTGAACAGTTCAATTTTACACATTCTTTTGTCTGAAAGGGATTTCAGAATCATGTTTCCCAATGCATTAACCAACTCGCTTTAAGAAGTTGCCTCAAACAGAAAGCCCTTCAGCACTTATTCATAGGGCAGGCTCCTCCTCCACCCTTGCCATGACCACTCTTGGTCTGCTTCACGCAGAGCTGCATCGCTGGCCATGCTGTATCAACACTGTTGGCTACCTGAAGGGCCAATACCAGCTTCTGTCTCCCGTTGCTCCCTCTGCTGCCCTGTGCATCCATTTCTAATATTTTTAGGAATGATGAAGAATGATTTGGTTAGTGTTGTTAGTATGTCCCCTTTTCTTGCTCCCTTACCTATGACCTGCCCCGTGTTGCATTCTCCAGCAGTGTTTTGGTGGGGCAGCTGTGTGAGATGACTGTGCCAACAACAGTTCCAGCAGCAGGTGATCCCCATGACCCACTCTGGGCACCGTTTTCTTGCTGAGGGGGCTTCTGGTGTCTCTTGATGACACCTGCCATGGACTTTCAGCTGTGTCTGTCATGCTCAAGTCCCAGACATCATCTTACCTGAGTCCTCATCCTTGCTTGCTTTACAAGGAATGGTTGGCTTAACACAGCAGAGCCTGAAAAGTGCAGTTAAAAAGGAGTGTGTATAGGAGGGAGCAAGTGAGATTTGAAATTTGCGTGACATAAAGGTGTGCCTAACCCCAGATACTGAAAATCTTATGCTTTTAAGGGAGGCACTGATCTTCTGAAAAACCAGTCCCTTCTTAGCCTTTTAATAATGACCCAAAATGTAAGCTACTTTCCTGTTGCCTTCTCTCTAAACGTGATTCATTTCTGCCACCTTACTAATTGAGTAAGCTGATCTTGCACAAGCTGAGTATGATCAAGAGAATAAGGCCTAATAGAGTGTTCCCTGTTTACCAGTTAACTTGAAAATACCATGAAATATATACCTTTGATTAATTTTTTTCTTTCTTTTTTTTTCCTGATAACCACTATTGCATTCAAAGGGAGAGGTAGAAGTATTTGAAATGAAATGTGGAAAGCAAAGCTCCCATGGAGCACTTTGCCTCCAGAAACAGTTCCAACACTGGGCAAAAAGTGGCATCGCAAGATAGAATTGGGCCATTTGGTAGACCAGTAGAGTTCCTCCTGTAGCTGGGCCATGGCAAATACATACGTCTGCTTCACCATGTACTTCAGGTCACGAGTTAGAGCCATCAAACCTACGCACATGGTTGTGACATTCCCACACAGGTACATGGTGTTTTGCATTGGCCCACTTCTTTGTATCCAGTATATTTTTTCCCCTCTGCCATTTTTGCCTAATCTAAGTCTGTTCCAGTTTAAAAACACTGCATTAATGAGATACGACACTAAGACTAGCAAGCATATTAAACTTATATTTAAAATTTGATTTTGCCTGGAATTATAAATATCTAGTGCATTAACCAAAGTAGCACAAATTTCTTTTAACTATTATCTTTTGTGTGTAATGATGTGACTTTGAACTTGCTTTTTAAGAAATACTCATCATGAATACAAAATGTTCATCTTCAAACATCACAAAAAGATCCATTATTTCAGTATGTTTTCTGTCTTTCAGCTGTGCTTTCTGGTTATTTTTAATGCTTAATCCATCATTTTGTGACCTTCACCATGGGAAAGGAAAATGTAAATCTTTCTAATAGCAAAGAAACAAATGGAATGAAAAAGAAAACTGTTTTGTTTTGACAGAAATGCTAAAAATTAAAACATGGAATGCAAGGGTAAAGTTCTGCTCTTCAGGGGACTGTCTGCAGACTTCATAGTAATTATTCATTTTATACACTTATATTTGAGGATACATAAAGAAGACTGCCTTCCGATTTTTAAACTGTGTCAAGGGAAAGGTTGCAAACCTGTATAAAACTTTTGATTTATTGTTTTTTCTACATCTTTAACCTAATGTTTATTTTTTGTAATGCAAGCAGAAACAGATAATTGGCAGGATGCAAGGAGGGAGCAGCAAAGACCCTCAAGCATCTCAACAATCCATCTCAACGGTCTCAACAAGGTGAGGCACTATTCCATTTTGCTGTGTTCATTTTTTGCCTCTAACTACCTTCAGTAATTGTGTTCCTTGCTGCTTTTTCTACCTCCTCCCTACTTCGCAAGGTGAGAATCGGTGGATATCTTATGCTGTCTCTGAATCCGACTGGTTAAGCCTGTTCCATTATCCCTGTCCTGCCTTGGATCAGACATGTGGAACTGAGGATGACTGAGCCTGCATGGGAGTTTTTAAGAGCTGATAATTTATCTGGATCTCTCAATTGGCACAGGCTCTGTATTTCATTCTGACCTATACCCTAATCATTGTTGGCAATTGAAGTGGCTAACTTTGGAATGTAAGTGAGATGTTACTCCTGTGGAAAAGCTGGTAAACAGCTGTTCTGTTTTCCCCCTTCTGCTGCTTCAACATTGATGTATTAGTAATAGTTGTTGCCCCAGTTAGTATGTTCTAAGTTGTTTCTAATTGGACATTGTTTGTTTTCTGTAAATATGGAAAAGGAAAGGTGGTAAGACTTTCAGAGAAAATCTAAGATGGCGCAACAGCTATTGTTTGGACCTGTCAGAAATGTTTCCTTCTGGCTTTGCTTTAGTGCTTACAGGTCTGGTTCCTTTGCCAGTCGGTACCTGTGCTGGTCTCTGGCAGGGGTGAAGAATGAGCATGATCATCGTTGTCCCATTTCCTCACAGCAGACTTATTTCACTGCAACAGCCTCAGGTACAGAGGAGATCTTTCTGACTTTGTGCTTAGCTTTGTAGAGTACTCGGGGAATCATAACAGACCTTAAACATAAATAAGGAATTACTAATTTTTCCTGTTATGCTTGATTTTGGTTTTATCTTCAATGTATTGAATTAGTAGCAGTTATTCCAAATCAGAAAACTGGTAAAAATGAGAAGCCAGTTGGCTTTTGTGTGTGTGTGTGTTTGAGTGGCATTCATATATAACAAGGGATGTGTTTCTCAGCAAGCTTGCTCTATAAAAGGAATTCTTTTTGACTAACAGGAGTAACTTCATTTAGTTTTGTGTGTGAAGAGGCTGACGTCTCAGATGAAATTCCCTCAGACTAGTGTACTCAGCTAACGCTGAATTCAGGCTAAGACTACTTAATATAAATTTTGTCTAACACGAGAACAAAGGAGTTGTGCATCGCGGAAGTCAACAGAGTGTTGTCACTGAAGTTTGAATAGTATGCATTGCTTTTGAAGCTAGGGAAAACAAGAAAATACTTGCAGTTGGATACTGTCCATCATTTCTAATGTCCTTGCAGAATTGTTCATTCTGATATTCACCTTTTGTTTTTCCAGAGGACGGAACATAGCCTTTGTAGAAGCTCACATAACAAGTAATGTTACAGATGGCTTTCTAGTGCCTGATCCCCAGTTCATACACTTCTTCGTTTTAATGTATTAATGTGATTGAATGGAGAAAATTAATACCTATATATTTTCCAAAATCTCTGCTTCATGTAATAAGTGGACTTTGTTTTATGTTATTTATTCATTACTTCACCTAAAATGTCAGTTACCATAACAGCAAATGCCACTTTAAGTTTCTATTTCTTTAGTTAATTTGCTTGTCATTCTCTGGATATATGCCACCTGACTTTTTCTGTAAAGACTGTCACAGGTGGAAATGAGATGACATTGTGGTTTGTCTCAGGTGGGAATTAGATGATATCATGGTTTACACCACTCAAATGAGTTCAGAGTGGGACTTAAGCACTCTTAGGTAATCTCTGGAATAGTAGTAGGAAGTTTGAAAGTCCAAAGTTGTGTATTAATAAAATTAGAAGAGAGAAGTCAAGGGGAGGAGTGCTAGGCTTAAACAAGTATCTTTAGGAAACTTTACTGAGTAGCTAGTAATCTGAAAGAGGAGGAAAACAAGAAATCAGGTAAGTGTCAGAGACTTCAGATGGGAAACTGGAACAGCCACAACTGTTGTAGCATGGTGGGGAAAAAAAAAACCCAAACATGTAAGCACACATGTAAAAATCACTTTCCACCTACACAGGTATGTAGAGCTACTTCCTATGCTCAGTATCTTCCCCATTTGTTGAAGCTAAATATATTGTAACATAGGAAGGTCTAGCTAAGAAATATTTGAATTAATCTGTTGTAGCTCGCATGGAATTATATTAGGTGTGCTTACAGAGGCACTGATAATAGGTACTGAAATGATAACTTTTCAAATTTTAAATGTTTCATCTTCATTTGCCATACTACTATTTCCAGTATCAGCTCCTATATTCAACAATTTTCAAATGATAAATAGAATTTGGATACCTTAATTAGACCTTTTTATATGTGAGATTTTTTTAAGAGGATGATCTAGACAGTGGTTTTGAAGTTGTAGTATACCAGGAGCACTCTGTCTGTGATACGCTAAGGCCTGGATAACAGACCCAAGCCATAGGTTGACCTCTAGATGAACCCTGTAATGTTACATTTTGTAATTAATAACTGAATTTAATTTTGCTTAATTGACCACCGAGAAACAGCTTATGATAAAGCTTTGTTGCAATGCTTGTAGTGTGACAGTAATCAGCAGATTCTTCTTTACTTAGAGGTATATCACAAGGCTGTGAAGCCAGACATCCAGCCTTGTTGCAAGATACATGGTTAGAGCTAAAATAGATGGTGAAACCAGGCAGTTATCAGTTGAGAAATACGTGGCTGAAACCAAAAGGATAAAAGTACTCCCTTAAATGCTCCGCTTTAGCTCTGGCCAGGCTTTGGATGGAATCTAACCTGGAGGACAACACCAGATGTTTCTGCACAAAAGAAAAATGCAAGTCATCCTACTTGCTAAATTTGGTAATTGAGGATTATAAAAGCTGGACCCTCTTGCAGCAATTCTTTGGAGACCTCACCTATGAATGGATGCACTGCGTAGGATTTCCCAGTTGCTGAGTCAGGTTCTCCACATTCTCACTGCAACTGGGGCTCCCCAGCAACTTCGGATCTGGATGATGGTAATGCATTAATAGGGCAATTGGTGATGTATCTTTCTTAATCACTATAGCTAACAGTGATACCAAGCACTCATTGGGCAGAACTCTTCAGCTGTGAGTGGCTGAAGAAGGCATCAAACTTTGGTATACGCTTTCCATGTTCAGCCAGATGCCCTACAAATTAAGGCAGGTGATGCTCAGAGTTATCTCTCTAAGCTCATTTTAGATTAGGGCCTTTAGTCTACATATCCTACATTTGTGAGCCTGTTAGCTTGCATGGGAGATGTGGGTTCTTGCACCTCATCTCACAAATAGGCTTTTCCTTCCTGAAATACATTTAATGGTTCACTTTCCCTGTACTGAAATAGCAGATGGTCAGTGGTGTTTCATCTTAGCCATATGATGGGTCTTTGTATTTCTAACTGCAAAAGCAGCAATCTCTTTTTTTGTTTCCAGAGATGTAAGTGGGATAGAACAACTCTCACTTCCAGTAACTATGATGATTTGATAACATTTGTGTGGAAAGAAGTTATGTATTATGAAAACTACTTCAGATGCAAAAGTCTCTTTGAGCTACTGTTGGCTTGTTTTCACAGGAGAGTAAATACCAGGCCATGTTTGCCAGGCCATGTTCACCACTTCCTATCATTTTTTATTTTTCAGGCCAGCCATGTGTCATGCCTCAATTGTCTCCTTGCCAGGATGATGATTCTTGGCCTACTTAATTTAACTTAATATGGAAGTCATATCACTCCTCTCACTATCTTTCTTTATGGCTAGACTCCATGCTGTAGGGAGTCTCCTTCATGTGGACTGAGCTGATGCAGAACAGAAGCTCAAATTCATTAGCATCACTGGGGCTAAAAGAAGACTCACGTCATTCTGAAGCACTTAAAAAAAACCCTAGCTCTTGTCCCTGTTATGTTCTACCAAGAGCTCCAGGTTATGAACCCACACTTGCAGAATATCAAGTAGGATATGTTCAACTGGCTTAAAAAAAAAAAAAAAAAAGAAAGCTGGCAGAGACTCAAATCAAAAGTACATTTATTTAATCTTGTCAGCATTCATTTACAATCCAACATTTAAAGGAGACAAGATTAAAATCATTTTCCCCCACTGCACAAAGCACCAGATAAAAGAATCTTTTCAGTAACAGTATTTCATTTTGAGTTTCAGCAGTCCGTTTAGTTTTGCTATTACAAGAAGCCTATTAGCTTTATATTCTTGTGCTGGCTGTTGATGGATTCTGACAGCTGTCACTGAGAAACTGAAAGAGACGAGATTTTTCAAGTTGAATGAGAATTTTATGGAATAAAGGTGAAATTTATTTCACCCACAGAAATCATAAGAATCAAGCTATGGCTGGATGAAGTACGGATGGCATGAAGTACATGTCCTTGCCTCTATGTCTGCTCTGCCCCATATTATGTCACAGTCACTCCACACTGCTGGAGGAATATGCCCAAAGCAGGTACTTGCATGTTCGGGTGGGGGCTGTGTGAGACTTCCGTAACCCTCAGCAGGCTTGGTCTCATCTTCTCATACTAGACAAGTCGTCTGGAAAATGCTTTGCATAATGATCAAGGGATGCAATAGTAACACAACCTAATTCCTAACAATCTATTGAAGTATTTTATGTAGTGTGAAGGGCTCCTTTGGACTTTCTGTTATCCTTGTTGTCATGCCCATAGAAATAACCAAAAGAAACTAATTTGTTATCTCTCATGTATGTTCTGGAGATGGCATGCTTCCATTCCACTATTGACCACTAATTCATTCACCTGAATTCATCATTGTCTAAAGAAGTGCTTTTTTTTTTTTTTTTTTTTTTAAGTATATGATTTTTTTATTATATTCATTTGGCCTTGAAGAATTTACGAAATTTGATCTTACTCTTGTTTTTACAACGTTGGTTTCAGACGATATATCAGAATTTTTGGCTTTACTCTGTCTCCTGTTACCTAAACAGAACATGTTTTATCTCTAGCAGCAGAATGTTTGGCATTATTGATTAATCTATTGTATATTATTACAATTCATTTTTAGTGAAGTTAGCACAGCATTTGTGTGTGATGTTGATGAATTAATGTAGTTTCCAAGTCTTCTTTGCAAACCAAGTGTCCCTGAGTTCTGGAGGGCCAAATGTTAGAAAAAGCAGCTCTAGTGCAGTTCACAGGTGTGAGCGTTCACATTTTCATAGGCCAATAGCAGTAAGTAATTTTCACTGACCTTGCAAAGAAGCTACGTAGGCTGTTGGAGAGATGGGTCTGGGTAACTTGTTTAAAGCTATTTCATTTACAAATTCACCAGTTACAAGCTGAGTTGTTTAGTAGGATATTGCAATGCTCTGTATCTTTGGTGCTTTACCATGGAATCCCAAGCCTATTTTATTCCAGTTTTATGTTTCAGTAGTTATTCTATGGCAAAGAACAGTATATCAGTAAACAACACAGTCAAATATTTAATAGCATGGCATTCTAGAAAGTAAAATGAGTTTCTTTGTATTCTCTATATAAGTGTGTTTTCAAAAGGATCTTCTGTGCTTCACCTTCATTATATTCTGTTTGGCTCGTGCCTTTGAGGCAACAGTTCAGTTCCTGCAGGGCTACTTTTTAAAGGCTGTCATTATTTAGAATGGATCATTTAATTAAGCTACCACAGGGTCTGTAAGTAAAATTAATCAGTGTAGGTATATTGTTTGTATGAGTCACAATTGCTAAGCAAATAGGTTACTGCCCAACAGAGCTGCTGTAATCCAACTGTACATAGCCTCGTAGAATTTAGGGACAAGCTTTGTTTACCCTTAATTATACCTAATGCCATTTACTTCAACTAGGCTGTAGCCTTTGTTGCTACTAATTAATTTATGTAGTTGGTAAAATACTTTATTTTAATACCAGTGTGTGACACTATCTGAGATGAAACTGCCTGTCCTATGACTGGAGGGAATAATTACAGAGAAAATATATCAATTAAAACGAGCTTTATTAAACTATATTTATATCATGAACACCGTTACCAGAACCTCCAAAGATCTGATCTGTATTCTTTGCCTTGGGGCACTTAATAGAACATCTTCAGTGACTCATACATAATGTAGCAATTGAATCATCAGGAAAACAAAGAACATTGATCCTTCACATCATGCTTGAAAACCAGATATCTGGAGGACAGAAAAAAATATTATGTCTCATTTGATATGGTAAAATCAGGTTTGTTATCCTGCCGTAAAGAGAAACAGATATATAGCTGGACAAATAGAAAGGACGTTCCAGCACTTAGTGTGCTAACCTGAGCTGTAGTGACCCAAAAGGAGCTAAGGCAGGGAACACATGGCCAGTGCTGATGTCTTTGGGGAAGTTCATACAACCAACCACGCCAAACAGGCTGTGAGCTCTTGAGTGAGTTTAAGACCAGAATAATAACATCCTGAAGAACCATGACTCCCAAATGCCAGGCAGACTGGCAGCAGAATGGTAAGTGTTAAGACTGTCAGTATCAAATGAATCTATCGATGCTTTCAACAGTCTCATATTGGTTGCCTTCTGCACTGGGAAAGGATTGAGCTTAGCTCTGTGAGTGTCACCCACAATTATCCTATCACTGGCAGTCTGTGCGTGGTGGCTGGAGGAGCCAGCAACATTAACAGCAAACCCATGTGCTGTGCAGAATGGTCAGATATTTGATTTTAGTAGATTTCAGAATTTTAGCAATGAAACGATTCATTTAAAATCATACGTAGAACGCATGCACTCACATCAGGTCTTAAAATCAGGTCTCTTGAGGCTTAAACTACTGTCCTAACTACTAAATAATGTTTTTCTTCAATTTCTCTTCTGTCAGTGTAGGAGAGTAGCAGCCTACAGGGACACTGTACTACTTGGAATAGGAGCAATACATACAGGCTGCTAAGGGATGCTGCACATCTCCTACTGCTGGCAGTTCCAGTGCAGGTAACGTAGGGAATTAAGATTGCAAACCTGAAGGGCTTAATGTGCTGGGTTTATGCCACTGTCATTTGAGAACTGCTTTGTGAATTTGAATAGTACGGGGCAAAAGCTTAAATTGACAGGTACTGTTCAATTTTCAGTACAAATTTCTTTGAAAGTTAACATCCGCCTCTGGATATTGTGCATGTATTTATCCTATAACTGATAACGTTTAGTTCGGTATGTCACATCTTTTCTTGTGAGAGCGTGGAGTCCCTAGGCTTTTGGTTAATAAAGGCATGTATGCTGGAGTGAAAAATGACAGCATGGTAAGTATCCTTCAGACTCAATCATCTAAAATTTGCAAGCTCAGCAAAGAAAATCTGTTCAGATGCCTGGAATTCACATAACTGTGTGAACCATGGTGAAAATAAATACGTTTTTTGACAGTTCAAAATAGATTCTAGATTTTACACAATTTATAGCTAAGAAGCCTCACAATGTTTTAGTAATGTCTGGTAAGTGTTTGCTTTTGCTTTCCAGTTTAATGATTTATTACTTGCCATGCTTTTCTGCATTCTGAATTGTGCCAAAGAAATATCTTCATGGTATAGATCTTATTGGAGTTGGCACTAGCCAAATGTCAGTAATTACAGCCAGAGGTTAAAAATTAGAAGAGATGACTTGTCAGTGAAGGTTTCTGATAAATCAAGTGGTCTCACCTTGAAGTATGAAATTCTGGGTGGCTGCATAAACTTTAACTGATACCCAAGAGCACACATTAAATTGTTTCTCCTTTTCGTTGCAACAGGTATGTCATATAAATGGATAAAATTCAAAATGGATATCTGCAATACAGAGTATTTTTAGGAAATAATTCATTTTTATGCATAGACTAAAAGTCATGAAATTTTGTGGTGATATTTTCTGAAACTACAGTTTTGTTAGCATTATTGTGAGATGCTTCAGTCTTCTGACTAGGGATTTATCACAAGGTAACAGTATACTTAGGGGAAAACTAACATATTACACAAGAAGAAAAAGCATGTACTTACAGCAAGTAAGCCATGTATGACTAGGAGAAAAAATCTAATTTATTTGACGACTTATATTTTTAGCCCCTATGCTATTTATGGAGAAAGCATCCATTGTTTTTACAGTATCACTATATTTGGGGATGTTATGCCATTCACATAAATAATATTTTTTGTTTCCTTTACATCTCAGGGAATCCAGAATTCCTTTACAATTATTCATAATATTTACTTAAATGGCTTACAGTGAATTTTAAACATAAGTATTTCAGAAAGATTAGCAGCTAATTTTATGTAAAAACAGCTGACTACCTAAAGCCTCTAGTAAACTTAAACAATTTTAAAGAGTAGGTAAAATAAGATTTAGTTTTTCTTACTCTGATCAGGTATTTTGCTGGAATTATAATAGCTTTTAAGTCTAGTTTTTAATAGTTTCCATGAAATGTTTTGTGCTAATGGAAGTTTGTATATACACCTGTGGTGGATGCAGAGGGTCATGGTGCTCTGTGGAAGCTTCTGTGTTTTCTCTTGACTCAGCTCCTGAGGCCTCATGGCATAGTACCATATTTTGTGGACTTAATTGAGTCTCTGTACAGGGTAATCAGGTATACACTGTCAATGGGCTGATACTGATTTAGGAAGCCAAACCTTAATACGTGTCTTTTTTTTACCACGGAAATAGTATCCTGTCAGTGAAACCCCCAGTGTTGCAACGTAGCAGTAGAGATCACTGAGCCAAAACAAGCCTCAAAGAAACATGGGTAAGATATTCTTGATTTTTAAGAGATTCAGTTATGAAATAGTTTAAAAAAATAATATAAATTCATATTTCTGCTAGAAAAAGCTCAAAAGTGTAAGTAGCATGCCTATTTAGAGCATACTTTTAATGTATTGATCATATATATTCCTTTTCCTTATGATTTTTATGAATATGTACTTAACCAAATGGGGGACTTTGTGTTCAACATACTGTTAGTGATTCTTATATCAGAACTGAGTGTTTAGTGAAGCTATTTTTTGGTCTGACCTTAGGGTTTTTCTAGAGGGTGCACTGCTTGATGCCTAGAAGTAATTTTGCTATGTGTTTCAATAGCTTTACTTCAAAACAAAACAAAATAAACCCAGACAAACCAAACCAAAAAACAACTGTTAAACCGAAGTTTTGTGATAAATGATTCCATGCAATGATCTTGATATTGTTTAGAGGATATTTTCCTTCAGTATTGAAATACTTATCTTAGAATTTATCCAATCTAAATTGTGTTATCTAAAGGTAGAGCTCCAGTCCTAGTTTTATATTGCATTTTCTTAGCTTCCACATCTTATTGTTAGCTCATGTTCTACTCTGCTAGATTGAATGATCTTCCTGAGTTGGAATTTACAGAACAGGTATTCTCTTAACTTGAGAACTAACATGATTTCTAGAGTTTGGCTCATTCTTGAAGCATGTTTCTGAAACCTCTTCAGTTTTATTTTGCTCTTGCTGAAGTGCAGACAGCAGAAATGTACACAGCAGTTTTCTCATCAGTGCTGCACAGAGATGTCTTCTTAAAGAACGGGGTTTTGCT
Source organism: Coracias cyanogaster (assembly GCA_033124195.1). Lineage (NCBI taxonomy): Eukaryota > Metazoa > Chordata > Aves > Coraciiformes > Coraciidae > Coracias > Coracias cyanogaster. The sequence goes on from JAVSBS010017087.1 coordinate 114,772, forward strand.
TGTATACTTGGAAAATATTAGGGTCACAGGGTCAGATAGGGAATTCACAGTAATTCTTTATGAAGGTATTCCTTTCTAAAATGCCCTCTTTTAACACAGCAAGACTTACATGAGTTTTGTGTCTTGCTTCAAATTAAATGTGAATTCACACATTTCCCTAAAATGTGGAGTAGATTTAGCAGCACAATAAAAAGCCCTCTGTTATCCCACCTTAGGCAGGGTTTCACACCATGAGTGAAGAAACTGTGCTTTCAGGGCCACCAGAGAAACAGACTAGTAAAAGGTTGTGGAGGGAGAAAACGTTAGTACCTCAAAGACACGTCTTCTTGTTTTCTTTTTCTATCTCTATTACTATTCTTTTCATTTGATCCTATAGCTGATGATGAATTAGAATGGCATCATGTCCTCAACATCACTATGGAAAAAATGAATCAAGAAAATATTTTCTTCAGGCCAAAAAAAAATGGTACGTGTATTATTTTTTTTTCACTTAAATCACACAAAAAAATCTATTAGCTTCAACTCATTGCTGCAGGAGCCAAACAGTTTTTCAGGCACAATCCACTTAATGTTATAGTAGCAGGTGTTGCAGTCTACAGCAAGAACTTAAACAGTTTTTAGTATATAAAAGCATACATAGTTTGATGTTGGAAACTAATGTGTATTCCTCAGTCAACTATCAAGTAGAACCAGAAGTGGTTGCAGGAAGGGTAGGATTCACAGAAATAAATGTGTATCCTGTGGACTATAGCGTAGGCTTTTGGTGTTCTAGAAAGACGCATTGAGATGATGTCTGTGCTGAAATCAATTCCAGTATGAGCAGAAACCTAAAATTCCTCGTGAACTGCATACAATACATACATTTTAAGATGCATTAACTGCAGCGTAAAAGTATTTATGCTGTCAAATTGTATTTTTACTTATACAAGTAAAGATTGTCTGATTGGTGTGCTTATGGTCTTCTAGTTTATCTGCTTCGTAACTGAAACTAGAAGGTCACAGAATCCCTATAGTAAAGAGTACAACAACAAAAAAGCAAATCTATTACAAGATTTAAGATGCTTTATTTACTTGGGGGAGAACTGACTAGCATTTTCCACTTCAGTATGAAATGTCCATCAAGGGTGTTATTTGCTTTTGTTAATTTGCTTATAGGTATGTTCTATTGCTGTGGAATTCAGAAAAAAATTGACACTGAATTCTTTGAGCATCAGTCTCCAAACGATCTTTCACCTTTAACGGTAAGATGGGTAGAAGAGGATTATCTCCACTAACATTTTCTCACAGTCAGGAATTAGTTCAGGTTGAATAAATCTGTATATTCACAGTTATGAAAGGACTATTCTGATAATCTAATGTGACTCCTTAGCATAGTCCAACAGTTTCTTCATTGCACCAGTAGCAGGTGGCTGAGCTATGACATTATTGCAAGTACTTATCTAATGGGTGGAATGAGAGAGAGAAAATCTATTGAAATCTTCTGAATAAACCAAAATATACAGTAGTAAATCCTGTGGTTTCTTTTCATGAATACATCATCCCATGTCCAAATAGTTCAGAGCATCCCATAAATACTCAAAAGTCCTGAGCATTAAGATCGCTTAATGTTGCAGGACTTGCCCCTGAAAAACTCATTGATGTAAATAATTTGTAGGTCTAGTTTTTGTACCCTGGAAATAAAAAATGTCCAAAAGATACTGTTTGCCCTTCTGGTAGGATGTTTTGGCAGTTTGGTGAGGAATGGCTGTTTTTTGATGGCCTGCCAGAAGACCATCCAAGATTGCACAAAGTGACTTTAAGGTCAAATGTGTAGGTAGAGTAAAATAATAATAAGAAGAAAAATCCCTCAGCAATGAGAAATGTCCAAAAAAAGATGATGAGAAAGGTCATAAATCAGACATCACCATCGCCCTTAAGTCAGAAACTGTCAAAAAAAAATCTCCTAGTCCAGAAATGTGCTCTGCATTTGTCAGCGTCCTCCATGTGTGGGCCAAATAGATTCCAGGGAAAGGAGCAACCAGAAGCCTGAGAGACTCCAAGCAGAACCTGTGAGAAGGCACAATTTTGCCCATGGAAGTTACCAAGAATAGTATTTCAAAGCTATCCACTTAGGACTGGCTGCAACTTTCCTAATAAAAATTGTTCTCTTTTTTTTAAATAATAATTTGATACACTGATTTGTTAAGGATGTCCTGAATCATGTTATTAAATGGATTGTTCTGTGAGTTTAGGAGCAGCAGAGCATTGTCAAAGAGTTGTCCTTCCTGTCACTGATAAAAAGAACAGGGAAAGGCAAGTACAGGTGGGGTGCACCTTATTTCTATCTTCTAGAAAATGGTACCAAATCCTTGGCATCATCTGTCCCAGGGAAACACTGAACAACCTTTGCGCCTCTTTAGGTTTGTGTTGGGATACAGAGTCATGGATAGCCATAGATATCTTAGTTTCTCTTTCTTGGGTGGGGATGTGCCTTTTCTGCTGCTTACAGGTAAGAAGTAGGTGAACAAAATGCCATTGAGAAGAATCAACTGTTGGATCTGAAATATGGTGCAAGTGATTTAGGATTTTATATTTTTTGGCCAACTGGGAATCAAAAGGTAGTTTAAAGCGACAGCAACTTTTCCTGTGACAAGCTTGGAGGCGTTATGTTACTGCTGCAATCCCCATCTCACTCATGTGAGTAGCTCTCTTGCAATATACTGCCCATTACTGCTTCTGTAGTGTGCTGCTTCCAGTTCCATTCTCCTGTTAATCTTTCCCTTCAGAGTTTTTAATGTATATACAAGCGTGTCAGGTTAGAAGCTTCTGCTTGCTGGCTGTCGTCTGAATGAGCTTCACAGATCATTCCTTTTCTTTGCAGCTGAAGATCTGTGAGAAGATTCAAGCAACTACTGACATCCTTTCAATTTGCCTTAGTCTCAACAGGGATTTCTCTTGTTGCTTCTTAAGTTCAGCAGAGCAAGGAAAGAATGGGAAGCACACTGTGCACTTGAAGACATGGGGAAGGGAGGAGAGGAATATTGAAGGAAGCACACTTCAGAGACATCGGTACAACGCAAGGGAGAGGTACATCCAAATGTTTAAATCGTATGTAACTGGTGAGCTACTGCTGCCCTGTTGTGTCTTTCTCCTCGTAGCAGTTTTGTTCTTTTTATCCACAATGCCTTTGAAGCACTGACTGTCCTCCAGCTGAACAGTGTACTATGCTATCTTCATTGAAGTCCTGACTGTAACTACAGCTCAAGTGTTGCAGGAGTACTGTGGAACTGGAAGCAAGCATTTACTCTTTATTTAGGTACAAGCAGGACAGCTTGTAAGCTGGTGTGTAGAATCAA
>JAVSBS010017089.1:0-17499 GCA_033124195.1 Coracias cyanogaster
TGGTGTGATGGCTCCTATGACTGGAGTGCTGGAACAGAAGAATGCAGGCTCTTCAGGAAGCACAGGCAGGGGATAGGGTGTAAGAGGGGGGGTAGGGTGGGGCTGCCCTCTATGTCAAAGACTGGCTGGAGTGCATGGAGTTCTGCCTGGGGATGGATGAGAGGCCAACTGAGAGCTTATGGGTCAGGATTAAAGGCAGGGCAGGGACAGGTGACGTTATAGTGAGAGTCTGCTACAGGCCACCTGACCAGGGAGACCGAGTGGATGAGGCCCTCCACAGACAGATAGGAGCGGCTTCAGTTTCAGAAGTCTCATGTTCACAAGCCCTGGTCCTCATGGGGGATTTCAACCACCTCAATACTTGATGAAGGGACAGCACAGCAGTGCATAAGCAATCCAGGACATTCCTGGAATATGTTGATTATAACTTCCTTCTCCAAGCGATAGATGTGTTAACAAGGAGAGGTGCTATGCTGGACCTTGTTCTCACCAATAAGGAGGGGCTGTTGAAGATCAGTTTTGAGACCAAGGAATGTGACCATGCACAAGCCAATGGGACTTGATAAGGTGCATCCATACGTCCTGAGGGAACTGGTACATGAAGTTGCTATGCCACTAGCTATCATATTTGAGAAGTTATGGCAGTCCAGTGAAGTTCCCAGTGACTGGAAAAAGGCAAACATAACATGTTTAACATAAAAAGGGAAAAAAGGAAAACCCAGGCAACTACAGGCCAGTCCGTCTAACCTCTGTGCCTGGCAAGATCATGAAGTGGATCCTCCTGGAAACTATGCCAAGGCACATGGGAAATAAGGAGGTGATTGGTGACAGCTAACATGGTTTCACTAAGGGCAAATCATGCCTGACAAGTTTGGTGGTCTTCTGTGATGGGGCTACAGTGTTGGTAGATAAGGGAAGAGTAACTGACATCTACCTGGACTCGTGCAAAACATTTGACACTGTCCCACACAACATCCTTGTCTCCAGATTGGAGACACATGGATTTGGCAGATGGACGACTCTGTGGATAAGGAACTGATTGGATGATCACACTCAAAGAGTTGCAATCCAGGACTCAGTGGCCAAGTGGAGATCAAGTGAAGAGTGGCATTCCTTAGGTGGCAGTATTGGGATGAGTGCCACTTAACATCTTTGCTGGAGACATGGACAGTGATGTTGAGTGCACCTTCTGCAAGTTTGCCAACACCAAGATGTGTGGTGCAGTCAACACACCGGAGGAAAATGATGCCATCCAAAGGGACCTTGACAGGCTTGAGAGGTGGGTCCCTGTAGACCATATGAAGTTCAACAAGGCCAAATGCAAGGTCCCCCTGTACATGGATTAGGGCAATCCAAGCACAAATACACATTGGACAGAGAATGTATTGAGAGCAGTTCTGTGGAGAAGGACCTGGGGATGTTCACTGATGAGAAGCTCAACATGACCTGTCAGTGTGTGCTTGCAGCCTAGATAAGTAACTGTAACCTGAGCTGCATGAGAAGAAGTGTAACCAGCAGGCCAAGTGAGGTGATTCTGCCCCTCTACTCTGTTCTGGTGAGATCCCACCTGGAGTACTGCATCCAGCTCTGGACCTCCCAGCACAAGAAGGACATAGATCTGTTAAGAAGGGTCTAGAGGAGGGCCACAAAGATGAGCAGGGAGCTGGAACACCTCTCTTACGAGGATAGGCTGGGAGAGTTGGGGTTGTTCAGGCTGGAGAAGAGAAGTCTCTGGGGAGACCTTATAGCAGCCTTCTGGTACCTAAAAGGCACCTACAAGAAAGCTGAAGAGGGAGTTTTCACAAGGGCATGTGGCATAGATAAGGATTAATGACTTTAAACTGAAAGATGGTAGATTTACATTAAATATAAGGAAGAAATTCCACCCCATGAGGGTGGTGAGACACTGGAACAGGTTGCTCAGAGAAGCTGTGGATGCCTCATCCCTGGAAGTGTTCAAGGTCATGTTGGATGGGACTTTGAGCAAATGCTCATGGTGTGGGGGCTGGAACTAGATGATCATTAAGATCCTTTCCAACCCAAACCATTCTATGATTCTATGAATAATTTAAGGGCTAAATTGAAGTAGGGTGATGGCTCAAAATCTGCAAGATGGGTACTTTTCCCTGCCAAAACATGAAAAGAAGGCTTTATTAGACATCTGCTAAAAATTCTGTATAGTGAATGTCTGTATCTGCATTAATACGGTTCTAATCTGTGGGCTTTAATGTTTCTGTGTTTACTGTAAGGAGGGGTTATGCATAGTTAATCCAAGAGCTACAGAGTGCACTGTAATTGCAGGAGGCACATACAATATGTCACTTTTTAAAGTTTTAAAACAAGACAGTTTTCTGCACAGGCCTCCCAGACCGTGGGTTTGGAAGCTGTGCTTGGGAAACAGCACCTCTCAAGCCATTGCTCAAGCCAATGAGAACCAGCTTGTTCAAGGTGTGCCTTATACACACCCTGTTCTGCTATATAATTCATGGTAATTATATGCTCGCTGAAAACACAGAACAAACCATAACCAGGAACAAACAGACAGTCTGGGGAAAAAAAACCCAAAACTTTGGTCTGTAACAGTTTTCAAATGGATGCTATTTGTTTGCTCCTGCAACAGCTATCCTTAAAGCACTGCTGGCCTCCTGTTTCTTGCCTGCAACTAGCCTCACCCTTACCGAACTTTCCCGAGAGTGGGCACGGTGTCAGGGTGTGGGAAAAGAAAGAGATCCCCAGGGGAAACCTAACCCTCCCAAGCTGGCATTAACACAGCTGTATTTTTAAAAGGTAGGGGTTTGCTCCCCTAGACCCTGGCAACATCTCTGGTTTGACATGTGGAGCAAGCAGATGAAGGAGGTTTGAACAGCTGCCAGGCAGAGCTGAGCAGAACTTGCTCTCTCTTTGCACGGGTGTAAATGGAGCTTAGCAACACTCAGTTTGAAGGGTAGGCTTGGTAACTTCTGCTTCCTTTTAAAACAAAAAGCCAAGGTGCCAGACTGGGGAGGGCAGAGCAGCAAGCCCTTGGTGCCAGCAGGGATCTTACTTGCTTCTTGGTGCCATGAACATAGGGCTACAGACTCTCCTCCTTGCATGAAGCCATAAAACTGACCTTTATGCAGTGCCAGAGTCTCTTATTGCTCCTGGTTTAGTCATAGTGAAGTACAAATTTGCTTTGAATTGCTGGGTTTGGTTTTATTTCTCAGGAGTTTGTTTGTTTCCTAAGGAGAAAAAGCATGGACTCAAAACCCTCCCAGTCAGAAGTACATAGGCTATTTAGTTTAGTGTAGTTGCAATACCATATTTTTAACAATTAGTACCTAGTAATTAGTCAATTACATTGTCACTAGTGTAGCTATGAATAGATGTTATATTCTATTGCTGAGTGCGATGACAGAATTAAACCCACGTGCAATGAGATAACTCTCCCTACAGACTCTCCCATGATCCCCACAGTTGATACTACAGAAAAGATGCAAAACCAAAGCCAACCCTTCCCAAAGCATTTTATATCATGACATTATTTTGAAATTACACCTCTTAAAGAGCCCAAGTGGCACCCAGTGGTGACCCACAGTAAGCAGTTAAGCTGCAGCCACAGGTGTTTGTTGGACACACCAGGGTATGATTGTGTCTTCAGCAATGCCCCAGCCCAGCTGGGGATGTTCAGCTCTGCACAGCACCTGGATCACTGTAGTACCAGCTCTTAGGAGTCCTTTGACATATCTTGTGTGTGTGCTTGCGGAGGAAGCAGTGCATCCTTGGGATGTACATATGTATGGCATACCAGGCTGGTGATTCCCATGAATCAGAAACTGATCCACACAGCTACAGGTATAAGCCCTATGTATCCATGTTCAGATGAATATGTATCCATGCACTGTCATGTTTTTACTCCAGAGCCATGGGACCTTGATATAACAAGAGTGTCCTTCATATGATAGTACACATATATTTCTGAAAGACTAGGAGGAGACAGCCCCTTTGTTTGCTGAGGTCTGTAGGTGGTGCAGACAAGACTCTAATCCCAAGACCCAGAGAACAGAAGCTGTGCAGCAGTTTTCCTTCTCCATCACAAAACTGCTGAGACCTGCCTAGTAGGATGGCGAACCAGCATGGTTACAGATGTCCTGAATCAGACTTACTGTCAGCCTCCATGTTTATGTCTCGTGGAGCCCTAGCAGGAGCTGTGCATGGTCCTGCCACCTCTCTAGCAGAGGTGAGCACCAGCAGTACCCAGGCCACAGCCTTTGCAGCTACACTGGTGACAGTCTGCACTCCTGTAGCTTTAGGGGGAATTAGAATCCTTCAGTCATGTGGCCTTTGAAACATTAATGCACACCAACCACATGCCACGCACCGTGGTTATTTCACAAGTACTCACACTCTGCACCATCCTTATTCAATAGTCTCTGTGTATATCATGTATTTGTACTCATACAAATTCTGCTGCCTTTCTCAGTAAAGGGCATAAATGCATAAGAATAAATCAAGATCCTACTCACTGAAAAAAACAAAGCAACAAAACAACCCTATAAAGAAAAGCATCCAAAATAAGTCACCTGGTATTTTAGAAAGGAAAACAATATTAGAAGTAAGAAATGGTGATAAGTGGGTGGCAGTAGTTGCAACAATGAAACTATGTAAGATGCAATATGGCAGAAACCACTGCAGGTAAGCCAGAGCTTTTCTTTTCAGTTGAAGAATATGCTTTGTGAAGAAGGCTGATAGGGTACAAATGTAGAAGGCCTATAAAGGACAGAAATAAAAAGCTTTACATGATAAACTATGTTTTGTAAATCAGAAGATGTGGAAGGAATTTAACAGCAGATCTTCATGATCTTCCAGTTGAAAAGAGTGACTTTATATATTAATGCTGAATAATTTCAAGAGGAGAAGAAATAATTCCATTACCAGAGAAATTTATTCTAGCACCGGTAGCATGGCATCACTGAAGATGACTTAGGAAACTGATGTGTTTAAATGGAGCAAGACATTTGAATGACATTTTACTATAGATATATTTATGTAAATTAACCCACATAACCAATGCCCCATATATCTTCAAGTCTAGAGCTGTTTAAATAATACATAATAATAGATGATGCAGAATAATTCTGAGTAGATTTACCTGTTTCTTGCCCTCTTTTGAAATTTTAATTACATTATGACAGAAATCTTGATGCTGTGAGACAAAGTGGAAGGCTTTGAAGACCAAAAATACGAACACTAACATAATGTGGATTGATAATCAGAAGAAAACAAAGCAAACAATAGTGGACTTTAACCATAAATGCTGGAAAAATAATTAAGGTTACATATGATCTATCTTCATTATAATGAAGACAACTCTCATGTAAAGCAAGATTTTCTATGAAGACGTCCCTCCTGAAGATCTGATGTTTAGAAAAAAACCCACCATGCAAACAAACAAAAAAGCGTACATCTTTCACGTTTGTAAGAAAAGCTTTAAAAATTGATATGAGTGAGGAATCAGAAGGTAAATGCAATGAATCCCCCTGTTTTTAAAAAGTGCAAGCATTTCAAGTGTGGTCTTCTGGTGTCTTAAGCCTGTCCTGTAAATGTTGCTTAATTTTCACCCTAATGTAAGGAGTTTATTAATTTTCACTGCAATAAGGCTTATCTGTGAAGCACATAACTCCACTGGGTGAGTAAGGGTAGCAGAATCTGGCCTGAATGAATCACAGAAACAACCATAATTATGTTAACTAGGTGCCTAAGGCATTACCTTAGTGTGCTCAAAACTCTGAGAGATGTTGAGCTGTTGATGAGCCAGCTACTCTTACCCAGAGCTGGGATGCTCCTTACTGCTGAGGATTAATTCCTCTGTGGCTGGATAAACTGTGGCAAAACACTAAAACCAAGACGTTCAGAAGATAGAGCATATGGAGACACTTCAGTATCAACAAATACCATTTAGCACTAGGTGGTGCTCTTTTCTCTACTAAATTCCTATTCGATGGCTGTAAGAATGGGCTTTTTTCATGGCACTGTGCCCCATTTGTTACAGTAGGACTTCAATCAAAAAGTGAAGAAAACTCAAAACTCAGAAGCAAAAACGTAAAGCAAACCAGAATGCTTTCCTGTGTTGACTAGTCATCACCCGTAAGCCCAGAGGTACGTATCAGGTCATGCAGTCTGTTTCTGTGAGTGCTCACTGCAGTGGCTCCTGGTCCCTTTTTCACAGTGCTATTTGTAGTGTCTCAGTGGTGAGGGATTTCTTACTTCCCTAAAAAGACTCTCTTGGATCTGTACATAGGTCACTGTAATGAAATTTATTCCTGAGATCCTCCATGTTCCCTTTACTTTTGTATTATTCTTCTCAATCACAGTCTGTGTTCTACACTAAGTCGTTCTTTGTTCATTCCCTCTATATGTTTCTGTTCTTTGGTTATGTACTCTGTGGCTGTTATTTAGCCAGGGTCACATATATATGTAATGAGTTATTTTAAGTCTTTTCCCTTTTATCAATCTATGTCATTACAGGTCATCCTCATTCCTCTTATTTTTCTATAAAATGCCTCAAATTTGTCAATGGTTTTATCAGCAGAGCCTTATAAGAATCTTTGCTAAGATCTACATTTTCCATTAAAAGCCAGACAATTAGATAATAACTTTAAAAGTTATAAAAAGATGTAGAAGAATCTCCTAATACAGAATGACTCAGTGATTACAAGGGTAAATGTAATTGAGACTAGAGTAGAAAATGATCTTTCGTTTATTTGATTTTGTGTGGGAAAACAAACAAAAACATTATTACCATGCAGGAAGAAAATGTTAGACAGTGGATAACAAATGCCAGCTCAGTGCCTGTCAAGCAGACAAAAGCCGTCTCGGGATTTTCTTGCAAAAGGACTGGAAAAAACAGAGAACATCCTTGTCCTAGGGGAAGAATCCACAGTGCAGCCTAATCTTGAGTGCAACTTCCAGACAAGTCACCTGATTGCAGGCACGAGGTAACAGAGCTGGAAGAGGTCCAGAGAAAGGCAGTAAAAGTGCTTAGAAGTGGTACAAGGAGAAATCAAATGGAGCTAGAGTCTTCAGGTTGAGAAAGACACAGCTGCAAAGCCATGGCTAGCTTGCTGTCCACTCTTCCTTTCAGTGTCAACCCTGAAATGAAGGAATATCTGTTTTCATGCACTTTTTGGTCAGTAACCCCCTTTGGGTACTATCCATAACAATTACCAAACTCATACTGTATTGACAGAGTCTTCTGTCTTCCTCCACCTATATTTTCTGAGCCTCAGTGAAGCGTTTGTTAAAGCCAGTTCCTTTCTGTTCTTTATGACTCCCTTCCATGTCCGCTATGCTGGTGGCTCACCCCTTTGGTGAGAGCAGCACCACTTAGGACTTAACCCACCAGAGCATTAAGAAATGCCCTGCTGGGTCAGACCAACAGCCACAAATGCTGCTGCTGCCCAATGCCCGTTCTGGCTTTGGGGTGGCTGCATGGGTGCTGGCCATCTCCCCTAATCAAGCTACAAGTCTTGAAGGCCCCAGCAGACCCCACAGGGTCCCCCAGCCTCCCAGCACAACATTACCTGACACAGCTCAGGCAGATCCAGATAGCAAAGCCTGAAGAGTGGCAATAGGAGGTGCTACCTGGGGAGAGCACGTGTACCTGCCTTCTTCTTCTGGTCCAGTTCCCTATGATCACCATCATTGGAGTTGCCTGCTCATTTTATTGTCTGTTAATAGAAGCATGGTTCACAAATCTTGTCTAATCCCTTTTTGTTCCTGCTAATAGCCTGCTTCCCCAGCCTCCTGTGGCAATGCATTCCAGAAGTTCATTACCAGCTGTGCAAAGAAGTGCTCTTTCATTTCAGGAGCAAACGATACCTACTCTCCCTGTCCATAAATGCAAATGTAAATAAGATTCAGCCTGTCACTCTTCTTGGTATTATCCTTTGGCCTAGGTGTTCCCAAGCAATATGTACACGACAAGTGGTACGAGAATGACTTTAAATAAATATTAAGGGAAAAAATGTTCTGTTTGTTGTATTTTTCTGGGGGAAAGTGGAGAATGATTGTTTAGCCATGGCTGCTACCCAGACAAGTGAACACCTCTTCCCCACCTACACGTAGCCCAGCACAGAACTTGAAGCACCTGATTTCTCATGTGAAGGGAAGGTGAGGCTTGCAGCCTGCCACAGAGCTTGGAACAGCAGCCCTGGCTGATGCTGCCATGGTAGAGCATATGGTAGAGCAGCAGTCCTTCTGCAAACCCTGTTTGGAAACTCCCGCTTCTCACATCTCCCATCTTGTACTATCATCAACTACCTATTTTTTTTTTCCATGAGTCTGTATGGCATCGTCAAGCCAGGCTGCACACATAGAGAGTAAAGCAACTCATGCCATGCTTAATCTACAGCTGTCATCCCTTAATTTATAAATTCCATGATGCTATCGGAATAAAGACTCTCAGTTTTGTCTTGCAAGACCTATCCTTTACCCACCCAACCCTCTGTTATGCAGGTGACTCTCCACCCACTCACTCTTCCTCAGGCTCCTGTGCTGCCTGTGGCTTGTGGTCCCAGTATTGTTTAGGTAATTAGTCACGTCTTCACCCACCTTCCATCCTTATTTTTTTGTTATTACTATTTATTGTTTTTATTGCGGTAATGCCTAAGGACACCAATTAGGAAATAGGACTTCATCATAAAAAACTGCGCAACAAGCTCTAACCCAAAGAACTCACCATCTGGGGCTTAGGCATGCAGTGGATAGTGACTATGTCGACAAGTGGGAGGAAGCCTGGGAAACAACACAGTAGGACAAGATGTTGACACAGAGTAATCATAAAACTGGTCACCAACTAACCTCTACTAATAGTCATTAGAAGGTTCTGCAGGGAAACATAAGATTTCCTGGCCTCAATGGAACTAATTTCTTCAGGGTATTTTACCAGGGATGGAGAACTCAAAACGTGTTTCATCTGGAATGTGCTAAGGCTTTGATGCTTGTTGTTTAAATATGTAAGCTCATTTTTCTCCTATCTTATCTAGGGCAGATTGGCAAGGCTGCTCAGGGGAGGCTGCCCTGCGACTGCTAATGTTGTGCTCACCATATGCACACAGGACTCCTGTCATTGAGTACCTTTCACAAAGCTGAACCAAAAGTTGCAAGCATGGTGGTGATGGGGGAAGAGTAAAGGACAGAGGAAGGATGAGGGTACTATTGGGAGGGACACTACGAAAAATCCATCATGTTGGGTAACTGTATCCTTAAGGCAAAATTTGTGTTGTGCAACTGTGACACATTCATGTCTGAACAGCTGGTTCTGGTGAGAGGCAGCAGAAATGAATTTCCCGTGCAGCTTTTGTATAAATAATTCATCTCATTCAGGTGTGGTCTAATAGTGTTTGCACAGGCGTCAGCCTTAATACTGGTTCTGACAGTCATTTCTTCTATGGGCATCTGCGATTCCCATGTCCTTCTTGCCTCAATTTCCCCTATGAGAGAGAGAGTTCCGAGCTGTAAAACAGTTGGCCTACTAATCTGTTTCTTTGGAGATACTTTGTAGTCTTTTGCAATAGCGTGAAGAAAGCATAACATTCAGTCATCCTGATCAAGTAACATTTTGGTTTTATTTCAAGGCATTAGTGAGTCAGGCCCAAGGATCAGGTTTAGAAGCGTAAGTGGGATGGAGTCCTTCCACCCATGGGATGAAGTCCTTTGCAAAAAATTGCCCATCCTGGCTACACCTCAGGACATATCTAATAACCCAAAGCCACTAAAAGTCTCATCCTTCTAAGACTTCAGTTATTTTCTTCTTCATATTGTGCTAGTTTTGAAAAGTTTTATCATAAATTATTAAACTAAACTACATTATTGTAAAGGTTACTTTCTTGCCTTCCCCTCCCCCCTCCATCTCCACTATTTATATTCTTCCTGTAATATCTGAAGGGACTTCCAGTTGCTATGGTGAATTTGTCAGATCTTACTGCAAAATGGCCGATTGCAACTTTCAGTTAACCATCAAATTCTTGAAACAGTGGGGTAAAAGGCATGTTCATCCTTAGTGTCTATCCACTGATTGAAGTCATATGTCTGTCAAATCATGTCAGTGAGGTTTTCCGCAGAGATGTGTTTTAGTTACGTTCTCCTTCTTGTGTTTTCTTCCAGTCTAGCAGTGCTTGTTTAGCGTGGATTTACTGTATATGTATATTACATGGGATATAATGCAATGTATATATTTTCCTAAAAATACTTATCCTGATACAATCATCTTAGGGTAGACAGCAGTTATAGTAGCACAAACTACAGGACTCCTTAGGCCCAAAAGAAAGATAAATAAGCATATGGGTATAAGCACATTTCTGTAGTATAACACAAACTCTCTGAGCTGCCGGGAGCAGAGGAAAACTGTACTGCTTTGTTAACACTGGTACAGATAACACAGTACAATTTTTATTTGTAGAAAACATTAGCACATAAAGAAATTCTTTCTTTATCAAGTGTAGTGATGTAGCTAGCGGTTTTGTTCCACTTGAATCCTCTGCTCAGCTCCAGACATGATCCTTAATCATGTGTTTCTTTCCATTATATTTTCTCCTTTACAGCTCATTAATTTTCTGGAAGGTGGATAGAAAAAAAATAATCTCCTTTCTTCTCACTTTGGAGGTGCCTAATGCTGCTTTTCCTCTTGTGCTGATGAGCTCCAGAAACAATCCTGCAGAACCATTGCTTGGCTTTGACTCCAGAAATCCTTCTTCCTTCTCCACCCTATCCTTTCTTGTTTCTCTACCACCTTCTCTCCACAGTCATCTGTACTAAACCAGCTTGTTTCCTTTCCTTATCTGGTGTTATTCTGATTATATAAACATAATCTTGCACTCCTTTCTTCCTTCTCAACTTTGAATTTACCTTCCCCCATCGTGTCATGAGCCAAGCGGTAATTTCCCTCAGCAGTCTGCTTTCTTTTCTGCAGTTATTGGAAGCAAAGGCTCCCCTGTTGTACTTTTTAGCCTGCCAGTTGAGAGTGGCTTAACACTTTTCTTTCCTCAGTGTTATTTAATCAAAAGTCTCAGTGAGCAATGGGAAGAAAATGGAAAGCAGTTGAAATGTCTTTTATAAGCTTGACTGCTTTCCAAGACCTGCATTTTGAAATGAGAAGCCAGTCAGAGAAGAAAATAACTACTGCTAGAAAGTCCTCAAAAACCAAGATGTAACAGGTTTTTTAAGAAATTTAGTTTAGTTTGTGGTGAAGACCTTTCAAAAGACAAGTATGGAAAAGCCTAAGGTTCATGTAAGCTCAAGGTGCCATACAGAAAATGCAAACAGAAGTTGCACTTGGCCAAGTAGAAACTTGGAAGCATTGTGTACATTAATGTTGAAGAGTTTAGTGTTTATTAGATAAAATGGAGTGATTATTGTTGATGACTGAATGTTGCTGACTTAATTTCCATGAGCAACAGCTCATAAAACCGAGTTCCGTAGGAGTCCTCTTACTCTTTCCATATCAGAAGATATTGAAATTCACAGAGTTATTGGTTCACACAGTTCATAGAATTATGACAGACTTTGACAAAGAAAAAGCTATAGAGAGAATCTGTGATCACTTATATGAGCCAAAATCTCTACAGTTTTCAAACTATCATATGAATGAATATTATACAATTTTTGCTCATTAGAATGCATATATTATATCATATTTGCTTATACGTTTAGGCTTCATGGTGTGTCATTCCAAAATCACTGAACAAATGGTGTCTTGGATGTGGCGAAGAAGAGTTTATTTAATATATACATTCAAGAAAACAGTAGTCACTAATGAGATGATATACTAGCTGTTTATTTCGTGTGTGAATTTGATAAGCAACATGAACTATGTAGATTATGAGGTTTAATGACCTTCAGAACAAGGCATCAATGTTGTACTTCCATAGCACTTGAACATTTCATGTTCTGCTGTCTGTATCAGAAAGAATATCTGCCTTCCATAATGGTAGACCAAGTGCTTAACTTGACAAAACCTACTTACTTTGCTTGAAGCCTTCTACAAGTCATGGTGCAGTTGGTCTAACTGATACAGATTAATCAGAATTAGTGATTTTATACATTATTGCCTGTGTCGGTGAAACACTGCCACCTCTACTACTCAGCAGAAAAAGCACTAGAGAACATCACAACTGTATAATGAATGTCAGGCTGCTACCTGATAAGGCTTCATACAGTGAAATCTTGAGTAAAAGATCATTATCAAACCATTATGGGATACATTCTCATGGTGACGAGTTGTCTCAATGACAGTACCGTCTAACACTGTGCTGTTATTTCCAAGAACTGAATCTCTTCTCTGAACGAAATTTTATTTTCAGCAGGTCAAAGAAATAGACAACCTTAGCATAGCCAAAGCTGAACCTTTGATTAAATTGGCTTATTTTGCACTGGTTAAAAAATATGAAGTGAGGGCTCTACTATTTTAAGTGGTCTATTTTAATTAGATCATTTCAAAACCAACTGGTGCAGCACAGGCACGGCCTAAGCAGCTTGTCTGCAAACATACATAGCCCAAAACGCAGGGCTCTGACTCCTAAGTGGAGTCCGCTTGGCTCATTCAGGTTACATGCAGCTCCGTGATTTTAGGCAGCTTCTGATGCTCAAACGAACTCTGTGGACATCTTCACCATCTGTGCAGGGTGTGCGTGTGTGTGTCAGTCAGAGCCCTCACCCTTCCAAACACAGGTCTTTCTTTGGTTGCCCCAGCAGATGAAGCTCATGGTGCTGAGTCATGTGGCAGGAGAATGGGTGAGGTGAAAGTGTAACAGCCATCACCTGGGATGGCTGCCAGGAAGAGATGTTCCTGGCAGTCCTCCTCTAAGCACTGAGCAGGGATCAGAGCTGTGAACTCTCTTCCCGCTTCCTAGCCTTGCAGCTTGTCCCCTCTCTGGAAACCTCTGCAGCTGATCGGTGGTTGGTACCTGTGGTGCTGAAGCCACAGGAGAGAGAGGATATTCTACTGAAGGTCCTGTCTGTAGGCATGCTGACTGAGGAGTATGAGAAGAGGGGACCTTCCAGGAAACCTTATTCATTAGCTGTGAGATTGAACAAATAATTGTTACCATACAGCTTTATTAAAGATAAACGAGACAGCAGTATGGCTATGTACTTAGACAATGAAAGAAAGGGAGTGATTGTGCCCTTGTTTATTCAAGTTAAACCTTCAACAAGATGAATAGGATGCTGGAGAGAGGAGGTGAACCACATTATGAGAAATGAAGAGCAGAATTGATTTAAGTTTCCTGGAGCAGCCAAGTTAGCAGTATAGCAGACTGCTTGCTTACATTGGACAAGTTGTGAAAAATCGAAATAAAACCATTTATTTTAATAAAAGGGTTGTATGCTTCCTGGAAATGGGAGACATAGGGGAAAATCTGCCATGAAAGAAATAGGTCTTTTACCTGTTGTTCATCTGAACAGTCACAAATCAGGCAATTCGCATGAAACATGGCAAGAAGGTAAATGTAATTGCTGTATCAGTTTCAGAGGCATCTAGCATTGGAGTGAAATATTTAAGACAGAAAATACGTGTGTAATACTGTAAGGTTGAAATAACGATAAATTAGAAGAAAATAGTTTTATTATAGCACCCAAATTTATGGCTTCCTGTTTAATCCCAGCGTAGATAACAAATCTTTGTCATTAAGGTCTGAAACCTGTAAATACCAACCCATCTGTACACATAAGGTTAAGCTCAGGAGGACTTCTGCCAGACTTTTTAATCTGCTGGACTTCATTCTCAGCGTGGAAGAGAGAGAGCTGGATGTGGTCAGGCTGAGGAAAATGTCTAAGGGCACACAAGGGTCAGAAGCGAAGCGGCCCAGGCAAGATCTAGAGTATGATCCTGGGTCTGGGCAGCCAGGATGGAGAAAGTTGCAGGCAGCTCCTGCGGCTGCTGCTCCCGCTGGGTGTTTAGCACGGCTGACTCGGTGAGCTGGAGGCACTGCGTTAGCAGGACTTTGCACGCATGCTCGGAGTGATGGGGATGAGCTTAGCTCTACTGGGGCCTACCCAGCAGAAGATGCTGCCTGGAACAAGTGCAGGCGGATGCTGCCAAGGAACAAACTTGGCTTGTGTGTGCTTGTGACCTTAACCTTGTAGCTGTGTCAGCTGAAAGAAATGCATTGGATACTTCTGGATAAGAAAGTAGCCAAGTTACCAAAAGCTACTACAGTGAAAAAAGCGACCTTTGCCTTTTCTGTATTTGCTTAAGCTTTATTGTTAGCATGATTTGTAAATCTGGTGTAAATAAATTATTACCTAATTATGCCATGGTATTCCACTCACTGTAGATGGGCTGCGGGTATTTTTAAATAAATAATAAAAAGCTGGAAACACCCCGAACTATGAACCTTCTACCGCTTTCATTTTGAGGCTATTTCTTATGAATGCCAACACAATTCACCAGCAGCAGCTTTTCCTTTTTCTGCTATCTTGCCCATCCTATGATGTATTGTGAAAAAAAAGGAGAAGCAAAGCACCTGGCCCACAGAGAATAGTGAGCTGGAAAGCCCAGGGAAATGCAGGCTTTGCTCTGCCTGTACCAGATTCCCTCGGTGACTTCAGATTGACCGATCTGTGTCTCCATTTTTCTGCCTTTCAGATAAATATTACCTCAGTATACTTCAGTGATATGCTATGGAGCTGAAGTGCCCCATACTTTCCAATGCTGTCAGAGCTTTGTAGGGTGGTGCTGTATAATTCAGAAGAAGGCAGAAGACCATCATTTTGTATAGCAGCTTCCAGGCTGGCCATTTTCCGGAAACAATCCAATTGCTAAATGAATAGAGAAAAATAAAAAAGACAGAGAAAATAATTATGAGAAATATTCAGAGGAACAATAATACAGTGGGTATCTTCTGAGAAGGAAGGACTTTAGAGAGGCAGGGGGACATGGCTAGAGGCCCCATCCTGCCAGTAGACCTCACCTGCCCATCTCTGACAGAGGCTGGGGCTGGGCGTGAACAACCTTCGCTATCAGAAGCAAAACAACTTGAACGGCAAGGTTTTTAGCATACTATTACAAATTCAAACCCAGGCCTATTCTGACGGAAAATCTTCCTTAAGGAATGTGAGTTGTTTTGAGCAAAATAACCGGGCTTGTTTCCTGGCAGGGATACTATTTGCATCAAAAATTAATGTCATCCGCCCACTCAGTTTCCAACAAAAAACCAGGCATTTCATTAGCGAAGTGAGAACAGCGATGCCTGGCTAGAGCAGCTATGGCAAACAAACCTGCTGAGTATGGCCGGAAAAATGGGAGAGCTGCGTGCTCCCCAGGCATGGGGGTTGCGACCACCACGCAGGGCTGTGGGAGGAACGAGGACATGCTTTGGAGAGGAGAACAGGTGGAAAAGCGGAAATCCCAGGCTTGACAGGGGGTTAAGCTCCTCTTTCCCGGCAGGGAGGCCTAGAAAACTGTGTGTAGAGCCCTTGTGTGTGGCAGTGGGTGTGCCATTGACAGCATGAGGAGGGAGCTGTGGGGCGAGGAGTGGAGCACTGCATGTAGGCATGCAAGTGCCATCCATGGGTACGCGTGCGGGAAGAGGCACGTATAAACTGGACACCACAAATGGCATGGTGTGTGTGCATAGCTCTCCATGCGCAGGTGCGTGTGGGGCTACACGTGAGAGGATGTGTGAGAAGCGCTGTGCGTGGAGGGCTGTGTGTGGAGAGATGTGCATGGAGGGCTGTGCGTGGAGAGATATGCATGGTGGGCTGGGCTATGGATGGAGGGCTGTGCGTGGAGAGATATGCATGGAAAGATGTGTGTGGAGGGCTGTGCGTGGCGGGCTGTGCATGAAGGGATGGGCATGGAGGGATGTATGTGGAGAGATGTGCTTGGAGAGATGTGCGTGGAGAGAGAGATGTGCATGGAGAGATGTGCGTGGAGGGCTGTGTGTGGCGGGCTGTGCATGAAGGGATGGGCATGGAGGGTGTATGTGGAGAGATGTGTGTGGAGAGATGTACGTGGAGAGATGTGCATGGAGAGATGTACGTGGAGAGATGTGCGTGGAGGGCTGTGCGTGGTGGGCTGTGCATGAAGGGATGGGCATGGAGGGATGTATGTGGAGAGATGTGTGTGGAGAGATGTGCGTGGAGAGACGTGCGTGGAGAGAGAGATGTGCATGGAGAGATGTACGTGGAGAGATGTACGTGGAGAGATGTACGTGGAGAGATGTGCGTGTCGGGCTGTGGGTGTGGGGCAGGTGCTGCATGTGCGTGTGAAAAGGCGTGTGCGCGGAGGCGGAGGTGCAAGAGGCGAGGGCGGGCAGGGCTGCGGGCGCGGGTCCAAGCAGCAGGTGCGTGTGCGGGGCGGCGGGTCCGCGGGAGGAGCGGGAGCGGCTGCGTGTGCGGGAAGAGCTCCGGGCCCTCGCTGCCCGCCCCGCCGGCCGCCTTGCACCGAGGCGGGTCCGGACGCAGTGCGGCTGCAGCGGGGCGGGGCAGCCGGAGCCCGCAGGGCGGGCTGGCTGACTGACTGACTGACAGCGCTCCCCGCACAGCCACTGGCAGGGCCGGAGCGGGGCGTGGGGAGGAGGAGGAGGAGGAGGAGGAGCGGCGCGAACCGCCCCGCGCTGCCGCGGCTCGCACCTATTCATTCAGGCACCTAAAATGGCTGGAGAGAGGCGGCGGCGGAGGTGAGGGGGGAGCCGCAGCGGTGCCTCCTCCCCGGCGAGGCCCCCTGGGCCCAGCCAGGCTCCCGGCCGCCCCTCGCCTCCCCTCGGCAGCATGTCGGCCGGCCAGGACGAGAGCTCGGTGCGGGTGGCGGTCAGGTAAGCGGCGGGGCTGGGGCTGGGGCTGGGGGGGGTCCGACAGCGGGCGGCCGAGCCCCGGGGAGGGCCGCCGGTCAGCGGCGCGGGGCTGCGAGCGGCAGCGGGGACACCCTGCCTGAGGGAGCAGCGGCAGGCACCCCGGCTCCTGCCCAGCCGCCGCCTCCTCCTCCTTGCAGCGGCTGGAAATAGCCGAAGGAGAGCGAGAGAGAGAAAAAACCACCAAGCAACCCACCACACCACCGACGTCCGGAGCTCTTTCTCGGTCATTTCTCTCCAATTCTCAGCGGGGACCCTAAAAATATTCCGACTAATTATAGCCCGGTGCTGCAAGTGCTTACTCATGGAAGCAAAGCGGCCCCTGGACTGTAGCGATGCCGCTGGCTTCACGGAGCTTTGCCAGAGTGGATCCTGGCAGGCTGGTATTTTTAGAAGGATAAAGGCTTTTATCCCACGGAGGCTGCGTCTGAGCTCGCATACCGGGAGGGGTGGGCTTCCGTGAGGCTGCTCCTGGTAAATGAGGATGGGGGCACGTAGAAGTCGTAATGGGAGTGGAGATGAAATGGCTTTAAAGCATCAGCTAATTCAAATTGCTCTTTTATCAGAGGTAAAAAGCTGTTGTTCGTCAGTGAACTCTTGGCTCTTCTCGGTTTTCTTAGGTGAAGGTACTACTTTATTGCTTGAAGAACTTCCAGGTTAGCCCACGGAT
>JAVSBS010017090.1:57752-69952 GCA_033124195.1 Coracias cyanogaster
ATCCCTGGAGGGGTTTCCAAGCCGTGGAGATGTGGTGCTGAGGGCCAGGGGTTAGTGGTGCCCTGGCAGTGCTGGGTCAATGGTTGGACTTGATAATCTTAAAGGTCTAATCAAACCAAGGAGGCAGGGCAGCTCAGAGAAGAGCCAGCTGCTCTCCTTGCAGGTCCCATCAATGAGTTCATGGTGTCAGAGAGCCTGGCAAGCCCTGGTGCTGATGCTCTGCAAGGGCAGTGATGGATTTCCCAGCAAATCTCATCCTGGAGCTTCCTCAAAGTCCAAAGTAGGCTCTGCACAAACCCCCAGGAATGAGTGAGACCTTCACCACCTGGTCAGATGTAGGGGGCTGGACGAGGCCTCTTGCTCTCCAGATCCAGGCTCTGCAGCACGGGGAGGTTTGCTCTTGCCTTCACTGCAAACTGCCCAGCGACGGTGGAAGCCCTGGAGGGAGGTGAAGACACCCAAAGACTCCAATATAACAAAGATGATCCTGGTTGCTCCCACGGCTCCTCCTGAAACAATATCCAAGAGTAGTAGGTGGCTGTCACGCTCCGCGGGCCACCATCCGCCGCGGCAGAGCAAGATTTCGACGCTGCTCCAGCCTCCTACCTGCGTGAAATCTGGAGGTAATTTAATGGCTCACGAGAAAGGAAATAAATCTATTAGAATGGCATGGCTGTTTGTTTACGCATCTTGCCACGAACATCACCACGAGCGGCGGCAGCAGCAGGTGTATGTGCAAGCACCATTTATTTACATAATAAAATTGCCAAGGAGATTTGTAGCTCAGGGGCATCGCTGCCTCTCCCAGCGCGTCTCCAGCTCCCATCAGCGCTAAGGGAGCAGACCCTCCAGCCGCCCCGATGGCTGCACTACGAGATGGAGATGTCTCGAGGTGTTGGTTCCTCTCCCCCAGCTTGGTCAAGGGATGGCGATTGCATCGTGGCTTCGAGCTGCTTTGCAGTCTGTGGGGCTGCTGTGAGCTGCCTGCTCCTGGGAAAGAGGGGGCTAAGCCACTGACTCCCCACTCCCAAAACTTCTCCGAAGACCCCTGGAGCAAGCGCTGAGGGGCTCTTTATCCCTCCCCCAAACCAGAGGCTCCTGGGACTTGTGACTCCTGAGCAGCGAAAAGCGCATTCACGCTTCTCTCCCTGGCTGCACCCGCAGCTGGATGGGGAAATATTCTAATGCAAAAAACTCATATTATTATGGATAATTGCAAGGAAAAAAACCCAACTATTGGCTTTCAGGCAGAAGAAATAAAACCTCTTCTCAGGTCCTTCCATTAAAAGTGGTGAAAGGCAGCTGTGGGCACCCAAGGGGTCCCAATCTTTATGCCGCAGAACCATTTGTTTTCACAACAGCAGCACCTTTTATCTGTACCCACACAACACGTGCTATGGCTGGAGTTACCTACCACTACTTCTCCTCAAAGGTCTGCATGTGGGACATTGTTCTTGCAGACTCCTCATAGCAAGCTCTGAGAATTTAGTTTCCAGCATACCATGAGTAATATAGAATCACAGAATGGTTTGGGTTGGAAGGGACCTCTAAAGGCCATCTAGTCCAACGGCCCTGCAATAAGCAGGGACATCTCCAACTAGGTCAGTCACATACCGATGGATAGTCCTCATGTCCAGTCTCTGGATGAGCGTGCAAAGATGATCAATGGTTGGACCTGATGATCTTACAGGTCTTTTGCAATCCAAACAATTCTGATTTGCGCTCAAAAAATGAGTAGAAGTGCCTTCAAAAAATGAAGTAGCATTTCAGGACATGGTCTAGCAGTCATGGAGACGCTGGGATGAAGGTTGGACTTGATGATTCTAGAGGTCTTTTCCAACCTTAATGATTCTATGATTGTAAAACAACTGTCTGCATCCAGCAAGACGGAAAAGAAAAGCATTAAAAAACAACCCCTAATGCACAAGCCAAGCCTGGAATGAATTCCTGTCATGCACCAGGGAAGTCTGTTTGTATTCGGCACGCAGCGGCGCGGAGCCTGCTGTCAGAGCCACGCTGGGAGAAAGGGCAAAGCCCCGCCGAGATGAAAGAGCATCAAGCACTGGTACAGCCTCCCCTGGCATTCACACCTGGAAAAAACCCCAGCACTCAAGGGCAGCTCACAAAGAGCTCTGCTAATGAGGGCTCCCCACCACGCCGCGTGGCTGGGGAGATGGAGCAGAGCCCGCAACGCTGGCAGCGTCTCCACGAACCGCCGAGGAGAGAGCTGCCGATGAGACAAGGCTGATCTCAAGCCAGTCATAGAATCACAGAATCGTTTAGGTTAGAAAAGACCTCCAGGATCACCAAGTCCAGCCTTCATCCAACATCTCCCTGACCCCTAGACCACGTCCCAAAGCACCACATCTACTAATTTTTTTAACTCCTCCAGGGATGGTGACTCCACCACTGCCCTGGGCAGCCTGTTCCAGTGCCTGACCATTCTTTTGGTAAAGAACTTCTTCCTAATACCCAACCTAAACCTCCCCTAGAGCAACGTGAGGCCATTACCTCTTGTCCTGTCATTAGCCATCCTGAGCCCCACTCTGCAAGGGGACCTGCTGCTGGGCAGACCAGGAGTGCGGATGAGATACACCAGTGACACCTTTCCCTCACACCATCATTTTTGAAGGTTCCTCAAGTTTACTGCACCTCTCAGGAAGCAGGGTGAGAAGCCAGGAGGATGACCCTGTGTGGTACCCTCATGGCTGGTGTGCTCATCGCATCTCCTTCACCACCCTGAAGCCTGTTTGGTGCAAAATCCCCATTCACAACCCCTACCAACCACCACGAGTGGCCTCATTCCACCACACAGATCTGCCTCTGCTCACCCAAGGACCTTTCTCCTGGGCACCTTGCTCAACCTGGGCACCTCGCTCAACCTGGGCACCTCAAGGGTGCATCTTTTGGTCACTCTGGTTTTAAAGAACTGATGTTTAAAGAATTGAAAGACATGGACCTGTTAGAGCAGGGCCAGAGGAGACTACAGAGATGACCCAAGGGCTGGAACCCTTCTGCTATGAGGCCAGGCTGGGAGAGGTGGGCTTGTTCAGCCTGGAGAAGAGAAGGCTCCAGGGAGACCTTCTGGTGGCCTTGCAGTGTCTGAAGGGGGCCTACAAGAAGGCTGGGGAGGGACTTCTTACAAGGGCTTGTAGTGATAGGACAAAGGGTGATGGCTTCCAACTGGAAGAGGGGAGATTTAGATTAGAAATGAGGAAGAAGTTCTTCCCTCTGAGGGTGGTGAGCCCCTGGCCCAGGTTGCCCAGGGAAGCTGTGGATGCCCCAATACTGGAGGTGTTCAAGACCAAGTTGGACGGGGCTTTGAGCAACCTGGAGTAGTGGGAGGTGTCCCTGCCATGGCAGGGGGTTGGAGTGAGATAATCTTTAAGGTCCCTTCCAACCCAAACGGTTCTACGATGTGGTCATATTTAAATAGTCTGAATTTGCAGTGGCATTTCTGGGCTTTGGTGTAATGTGGTGAAATTTGAACATTTTATCTGATTGATGCCATAGACTCATAAAATGGTTAAAGTTGGAGGAGACCTGGAGATCATCTTGTCCAAGAGCCTGCTCAAAGCAGGGTCAGCTCAAGCAGGTTGCTCTGGAACATGTCAGCTCGGGTTTGGGTGTCTCCAAGGATGGAAACATCTTTAGAGAGAGAGAGAGAAGACAATGAATTTTCAAGCTTTCTGTTGGGTCTTGGTGGAAAGGAGAAGGAAAGGCTGAAACTTGCTACAGTGGTTTGGCATTAGCATGGTGCTGGGGTCTTGGCTGGCTGCAGCTTGGGTTCCTGAGCACAAGTGTTCATCCTCAAAGTGCATTTTCCGGTTAAATTGGGACAAAATGTTATCGGACAAGTGAAAGGCACTTTGGAGCTTGTTTCTGCTGAGATTCTCTGCTCTGTTTCCAGCAGTGGAGATGTTGAAATGTCTCCCCCCCAACACACACAGGCACACACACACACTGTATTTTTGAGTACTTTTATTGTGGAAAATACCAATTCCCTTAATTACGTACTAGTCGTTACCAGCCCACCCCTGGGCTGCGAGCCGTGTGCTGCAGTCAGGGCAGGGCTCCGTAAGAAGCCAGGTTAAATCCGTGCTGGTATTTCCAGATATTACAAAGTTATATTGTGGGGCATTGTCCTTGCTCACGTGTCTTCATTAACAACAGTTTTGAACCTTCTGTGTTGATGAACTTAATGAAGGAGTGTCTCAAGGAGGAGGACAGGCACTACCAGGTCATCTGTCCACCCCGATGTCTCACAGTGACCCTTGTTTCAATATTTCACTGCATCTTCAGCTGACCACGTCACTGGGGTCTGAAATTGGGCATGGGCTTTAGCAGCTTGGGCACCTGCTCTTTTTTTTTAAAAAAAAAAGCAGCAAGATCGCTCTTTCCTCCCCAAAGCTGTGTGGCATCTTTACCTTTGCACCATGATAAGGGGCAGTTGCATTCCTCTGATAAAATAATTGCAATTATTATGTTCAAAGCACAGGATAAGCCTGAACTTTGGGGAGATACCGTGTCAGAGGGACACATTCTGTCTGTCTTTTCCTTTTTACCCTCCTCCTTCATAACATCCCTGCAGGAATAGTAGCCTCAGTGTCTTAAGCAGGAAGGAAACGAGTATCTTGGGTTGATACTGTCCTCTGCACAAACTGTCTTTGTCCAGGGGAAGAGGAAACCACGTTTCCTTCGCTGCCTTCCCTCGGTGGGAATCTGATTATTTATGTTCAAGTAGGAAACATGCCTGTAGATCTGTGGTTGCTCCTCAGGACTCTTTCCCTGCTCCACTCGCTGCCTTCGCCGCTCGACTGTGTGACACTAAATCACACAAAGCCATAAAAAAGGTTGGTAGGAATTTAGCAGGGCAGGTAAGGACACGGATGATGTACCCTGAGACAAACTGCTGCAGAGGAAGAACGCTAACCGTGGTTGGGCCACATCTGCGGGAGAAGTAAGTCCTCCTGGGTCAGGGTATTTTTATCCTGTTACAGGTTGAGTTTAGTATTTACCAACACGGGGAATTCTCCTGGAGGCTGGGCTGTGGGAAAAGCAGGGAGTGGAAACTGGTGGGCTTGCGAGGAGGAGGAGGAGGATGCCGAGTGCTGCGAGCAGCGCAGGCTCTTCTCTGCTCCCTCTTCTCATCTGCAATTTGGTGAATCCCTAAAATTGGGCAAGACACCCGGAGCTAACCAAGTATTGGGTGTTTTGAGGAAACGGCTTCTGAAAAAAGCCTTTAAAAAGGAAAATTTTGGAAAATTCCAATAAACGCACCAATCACTGTTCCCGTTTTTACTCTTTGCTTCCATCCCCATCCAAACCTCAAAGATCCGTCGTAAATCCGATGTGCAAAGACTTTGTACCCGTGTCACAAGCTGGTCCTGGTCCCATCCCAGCCCCTTAATCAGGAGCAGGGTATTTGCACTGTAATTGTGCTTAAATTCCTGTTTAAAGTGGAAATCTTTAATCCGTGTAACCTGTTTAGCATCACAGAAGAGCTCTGCTACTTGCATCATTGATTTTAATGGGGCTTTAGAATATTCCAAGTAAAAATATACCCATATATGCAGAAACCCAGAGTGTTTTCAAGTGACTGATGCATCTTACAGGGTAGCAGCGTTGGCTTATAGAGTCAGCCGAGACGAGCTGCCGTGTATTTTTATTTCACAGAGATGCTGTGATGAGGACAAGCTGATTTCAGTGATGCTGGATAATTTGCAAATGAGCCGCTTAAAAAATTTGAAATTCTTGATGCGATGTACACCAAAACCTCTGCATATTTGAACACGTAGCTAGGGAATGAGAGCTCACATTGAATCTGAGAGGGTGTTTGATGATACGCAGCTGAAGTGTCATTGTAAATACCATAAGCCAAACTGTGAGCATTTAGAAGGGAATTGTCCTTGTTTATTGGTTTAATCGCAGCTGTGCTATTTTTAACGCTGTCAAGCTGGGATGGTTCACGGGAGTAGTGTGAGAATATGCTTTTATACGTTTACACACATCGGCTCTTCTGGGTTCACGGTTGGACTTGAGCTTAAAGTTCTTTTCCAATGAAAATGATTCTGTGATTCTGTGATTTAAGAGGGTGTTGTGTAGAAAAGCCCCAAATGAAGAATTTTAATAATTCAAGCTTCTCCACCATCATTTCTAATATTTGCGGATGAGCTGGTTCTATATATTACCGAGAGATATTACAGATGCTACAGACTTTGTCCTCCCGTGCTGAAATTATTCACATTATACAAGTCATTGCAGACGGCAGCTTCGAAACCTGCCATGACCCTGTTCTGCTGACTGCAGGCACACCAGGAAGAAAAAAAAAAAAAGAAAAAAACCACAAAAAGAAGATAGATTTGAATTATCCTGTTACTAAAATAGTCATAAAAATCAACTATGTTCCAGAGGAATCCAGGAACTGGGTAATGTCAGCTGGAGAAACTAACGGGAAGGTGGCTGCAGCGCAGGTCTCCAGGTGTTGTAGTGACGTTGGTCCAGGCCCAGGGGAATGTTTTTGGATGTGTCCAGCACGGTTCGCTCTGGCAGGATTTCTACGAGCTGTTTGGACACTTATTTCTCTTTCCACACGGGACTTTATTGCTTGGATGTGCAGCCATTGGGAGGGCTGCTGACGTGAGGCAGGGGCTGTGGTTTTGTTACGTGTTTGTCACCAAGGTGGGTGTTTGTAGCTCAGTAACGTAACCCTGAGTAGAACTGAGACTGGAGGGGCAGAAGGAGGTTGAGAAGATCTCATGGGGCTGTTTTGGCTTCTCATGGTGTTGATTTGTGAGTTCAGGCGGATTAAAAGATCTAATTCTTTGCTATCTGAGCTCTTCCTACAGGTTGGCAGCTCCACGGGGAGGTAGCAAAATCCCGGGCACCTCTGGAGATGCCACCATTGGGAACTGAGTCACTTAGTTAAAAAGTAATTTATTTTGTCCATTGCTAACATATTAATTTTAGGTCAAATCCGCTTCACCTCCAGCTCAGTCATCTCTGCTGCAGGTGCTGCAGCGCGTAGGAGGGCGGTGAGGGAGACGGTGAGAGCAGGAATCTCCTCATCCCTTTCACTCAATGCTACTGGTGTCCGCAAGTCAGCACCCGGATGGAAAAAAGAGCCTTTCGTTAGCGGTGTGTCGTGTAGGCTGTAGTAGGAGGAGATTCTGGGCTGTTGTGGGGTGCTCTGGCTGTAGCTGTTAGCTCTGCCTTGCAATAATACCGCTTTTCACATCAGATAAAAAAAATAATCTTGCTGCAACGTTCAGCCTTTGGCAGTTTTAAGCATTTTTGCAGTCACTTGGAGCCAGCACCGCTGCTGAGAGAGCACAGAAATGGGAGGAGAGTTGCATTCGGGGGAAGGCAGGAGAGCAGCTTCTACCAAGCCTGGGAGTTCCTGCTCATACACACCCTTCTGCAAACGGAGGCTGTTCGGAAAGCAAAGCTTGAGGAAAAATAGAAGTGCTGGGTTTGTAGGAGGGGCTGGCTGAAGAGCTGCTGTTCTGGCGTGCGCTTGCCTGCGGGTGAGTTTATTAGGTAGAAATGAAGATAGAGGTTTTACATTACAATCCTCTTACTTTTGAAGAGCTGAACGCTGAGGGATTTCCACTTACTGGGTCCTGCGTGGCTGCAGTCACTAAAGTTGCGCAGTGATGGGATTTTGGGCTGTGGGAGGGCAGAGCAAACCCAGCTCAACAAATAAACTGAGAATTAAAAGCCGTGTCCTTGCTGGCACCGTGTGAAGCGAGTGATGGTTCGTGCTGCCACGGGGGATTTCTTCACCTGCAGCCGAGGCCAAACTCCTGCTGTCCAGGCCAGCGAGCCAGGGGAAAGCTTTGGAAGAGGCTCAGAGAGCAGCATCAAGGGCTGGTGCATCAACACGGCCTGTCCCACCTTCCCTGTCGTGGTTTTCCTCGAGGAAAATAGTTCAGCAGCTGGAAGGGAAACAGTCTGGTGGTTAAAAATGGGGCTAAAAAGGAAACACCCGTGTGGTGATCTTGCCGGTGACCCTTGTGGTGCTCTCTCCTGTTCTTGCTCCAGGGGCAGCCGCGTTTGTGTCAGGGAGCTCGTGTCGATACGGGTTAATAAATTTAGGGATAGGGCCCCTCAGTATAAAGTGCACTGAGGTTACTCTAAGTACCCGCCCAGTGGGGCTTTAATCAATATTTAGCATTTAACCGGGTCGGTGAATGCCTTTGGTAAAAGACCAGAAATCCGTTTATCTCCAAATAATGTGTGTGGCTTTGTTTGGGGGGTGAAGATGGATCTTGCAAGAGTTTTACCCTATTTCCAGCCAATGCATGTTTTTGATACTTTACATCTCAACCTAAAATGGTTGAAAATCTTTTGGAAAGTGCCTGTGGTGACACTCTGAGGGAGCTTTTAGCCGGATACTCTCCATTTGTGTGTGTGTAGCATTCAGAGCGCTCAAATGAGGTACAAACCACTGCAGCGAGGTACGTATTTTTTTTTATTCACATGGAAGAATCTCATTGCTTCTGTTGTGGCCACGCACAAAAAATGGCCTTTGGGGTTGCTCCGGGATAGCCGAGGGCTGCCTGCGGCCCCAGCATGCTCTGTATTGTTATCAAATGTTTTGCTTACGCTGTCATGTTCCTCCCAAAGAGATTAAAGTATTTTGCTGGCGTTCAGTGGAGTTTCAGCTCACCCCAGACCAGAACACGGTCGCTATGTTGGTGTTACTGGGAAGCAGCTGGAAGTCCAAAGGTTTTTCTCACCCAAGGTCATAACAGCAGCAATGGTAATAGAGCAGCAAGCTCCTGAGTCACGGTCATGTGTTGGAACTACAAGACCATTTCTCCTCCTCGTATGTAACTTCAGTAAATATAGACCCAGCCGAACCTCTTCCCAAAGCCGAGAGAGGATTCAAGAAACGCGACGGGACTTAACCCCTTCCTGCACCAAGCTCAACCGCGCTGCCGCAGGCAGGAAGCTCAGCAAGCGACACCTTTTTGCCTGGGGATTGAAGAGTTTTGTTCCAAAAAAAAAAATTTTCCACCGGCTGCGGGAGGCAGAGAGCTGCGTGACTCAGCTCTTTCTGAACCCAGAGCCTGTACTTCGCCTGTTTATTCCCAGTACAGTCAGTACCGAGGGAGTCGTGTTACGCAGCGGGCGCAGTGTTTATTAACCAGCTCGGGAACTGAGCTAAGAATAACTTTTTTCGTTTGTTTTGTTGGTGATTATTTCATTTTATTTTTGCTCGGCACAGTCAGCAGCCCAAGGTGGGAACTGCGCAGAAAATGGATAGAAAGGGTTTTCCCCGGCAAGTTGTGGGAATACATAAACACACAACTGTGATCGCCTTCCCCCCACGAATAGCCACGTCTCAAACCTCAAATCATGAAGATGAAAGCTTGGAGGGAAGGAAATTGCTCTGCCTCCTAAGTGGAGCAGCTCAGCAGCCATCGCTCTGCTCCGGCTCGGCGTGCTGCAGTTATTTAAACTTCAGATTTTGATGCTTCCGAACCAAAATTTTTTTGTACAAAGTGGTATTTGCTTCCCTGCCTTCCCTTCCGGGGGAGTTTATTTAGGGCATTTTTGGAGCGTTTCCTCGTTGATCTCTTCACTTGCTCCCCTCATCCTCAGCTTTTCAGCCACGGTGCATAAAAGCCACGTATTCCCAGCGTGACTGCATGTGATTATAATTGCGTTGTGTACCTATTTAGATGCTTGGCACAGAAAAACGTCCTTTCGACGGATGAATAGATGCAATACTTCTAATCAGCTGACTTGTCTGAAAAGCAGTAGGGTGCTGGGATTTATTGTTGGATGTTTTGATCCTTTTTTTAGGCTACCATATACTTACATGAGGACCTGCAGACATTTATAAACTACTTTTTTTTTTTTTTTTTTCCCTCCCTTTTTATCCACCCCCCACGGTGGTTTTACCACAAACACCAGTTCAGGCAACACCTCCGTCTGGTCTGAAGCACCCGGAGCAGGAGCGTTTGTTGTGTAATGGTTGTGAAACGTGTTTATTTAAGGTGGTGTTTGTTGTCTGCAGTGGGATTTGGGTTGGGCGCCTTCCTCGAGGCTGCAGTTGTGAACCCAGCACCCGGAGCGGTCCTCGGGGTTTGGAGCAGCACTGGCTGTCCAAAACCACCCTCTTTCAGTGACAGCTGGGTAGCAGAAATGCCTCGGTGGCTGTTCTTTAAGCCCTCATAGGCTTTTTTCTTTACGTTGTACTTATTCTGATCGGGTTTACGTGCTAAAGCAAATTTAACACCTGATTGCATCGTCTTGCGTTTGCCTCTCAGCCCTCCTCGTGTCAGAAATGGCATCTGTTGTCGTGAGGTGGCTCTTTGGCACAGTGTTTAAAATGCCTGATTTAGAGTCTCTCGGCTAAAATTCACCAGGTTTTCGGCTCCATGAGAGCTGCGCTTCCCTTCTTTCCAATTCCATTTTGCCTGGGCGATTAAGAAGAAAACTCAGGCTGGTTTGGAGGCGGGTGAGGACTTTGGAAGTTACGTCTGATTTAGGCTTTGTTCTGTTGCTTGCAAGTTAAGCCTGAAGAAGACATGCCCGTGAGCTTGAAGGAGGAGGAGAATAGTGGATATTTTCTTGGGTTTGTGCTGAGATGCGGTGGGAGCAGCAGGTCAAAGCGTTCGAGTTAAGGTCTCTTCTCTGGAGATGCAGAGCTGGTGGTCAGCTGGTTTACATGGGAGCGTCCATAACGTTCGCTGACACAGTCGCCTGCTCTGCACGCTTGCTGCTGCCTGGTAGGACGCGAAGAGCAGCGTCTGGACCCTTTGCAAGGCGCGTGGACGGACACAGAAAGTGGCTCATCCTCCAAGAGGAGAAGCCTTAATCTCACGCTGGGCAGAGATCCCAGATGCAGAAAGCCAGCAGCAAGATCCTCCCAATGCAGGACCACTCCTCTAGGTTGTGGATGCAGAGATACCAGAGGTTCCACAGGTCTCGTTAGCACTCGACGGTTCTACGCTGGGCTGAGATCGCTCATTGCTCCGATGCCGCTGCGGGATCTGGTACATGCTGTTTGTTATACAGCAGTGACACGAGCAGCTCAAGCAGAATCACACTTGTCAAATAAAAGGGGAAAATATTTGATGCTGCATCTGATGTCTCAAAAAATTAGAAGCCTTCTTGCAAATGAGTTGTTGACATGAATTAGAGGTTTTGCCAGGGGTAAGGAGGGAGGGAAGCGCTGGCTGGAGAGAGGATTAGAGCAGATGAGCTCCTGGAGAGGAGGGGCAGCGGAAAAACCTGCCCTGCTTACCTGCCAGAGGTTGCTGCTTCCATAGCAGGAGCTGATTAAAGCACTTAATTGCTCTTAAACCAGAGTCTTTTCTGCTATATTGATATAAACTACTGCAGAACAACATTCTTCAGCCAGATACTCTCCCAAATGTGCCTTGGTGTCCTCAATCACAGCAAAGATCTGGTGAAACACTTGGAGCCCTGCCTTTTTATCATCTTTTTGACCCCCAAACCAGTATGAAAATCATGTCCTGCCTATTCAGCTTGTGTCCTTACACAGTCCTTACGTGTCTGTGTGTTTGTGTTTAAGTTTTGCTCTTCAAGGATCAGTCTGAGTGTGGTCCCAAAGCAGGAATAGGGGGAATGGCTGCAATAACTCCTGATTCCTGCTTTGGGACCACGCTCAACCTGATGGGCTGGGACTATTTTTGGGCTGTGCTTTGTCCCCTCATCCGCTGTTACCATGTTTTGTTTTGGCTTGGTTTTTTTCTGAGACTGGAAAATTCTTTGGTTGGATTGTCTCTAAAGTGTGTTTTCATTTACCTAGTATTACATTTTGATGAGCAGGAGATTAGATGGGATTTTATGTCTGGGGATGAAAAAGAAGGAAAAAAAGAGTACCGCTGAGACCCCAGCTGTCTCCAGGACGCTCTGCAGGAAACGGGACGCTGGAGCACTCGGTGGTAGATGTCTTTCAGTGATGGAATGTACAAGGTGCTCTTCCAACATGAGATGTACTCTTGCTCCAAAACCGTCCTACGTTTGCTCCTATTGAAAGGGCTGGAGAGGCTGAGCTGAGGGTGAGGCCTGGGACTCTGCTGTAGGACTCAGCCTGGGAGGGCAGAGGTAAATGCACACGAGACAGGCCGGATCACCAGGCCAAGGCCAATGGGCTGAGGTTCAACAAGGCCAAGGGCCGGGTCCTGCCCTTGGGTCACAACAACCCCCTGCAACGCTCC